>APFE030842288.1:0-20304 GCA_000404065.3 Pinus taeda | reverse complement strand
AACCTCAAAATCCATATCAATCATGGGTACAAGGTATGCAAAATCCTTATGGGAGATTTGCTCAATTTTATCAATTTCCTCCATCTTTTCAACAAACTCCACAACTTTCATTACCATTTCCTCAACAACAACCTCCTCAACAAAATCCAAATCCTCAACTCATGCTCTCGTTTCAATAGAAGACCAATCAACTTCCAGCTCAGCCATTGCCAAATCCTAACAATAAAAATCCTCAGAATACATACATGATAGGACAACAATTTCCTACCTATATGATTGTTCCTCTCAATTATGTACAACTCAGGTCTGGTAGAGTTCTAGAAAAACCTTCTATAGATGTTCAAGAGCAAGACACCTCTAAGGAGGACTCCCTTAAAGTCAATAAAGGTTCTGAGGAAGCTGTTAGACTCCGTCTCATGTCAGAGATTGATTCTTCTTAAAAACCCTGTTTTGAAGAAGAAATCATTAAATGTGGTGTTTTCGATTATGTAATTTATTCTTCAGCTCTTCAAAAGGCAGCAGCGACTTCAAGCTCCTATCCCTGCACAAGCACAATTCAAAACATCAATCAGAGGCAAAAAGCTATTTGGAGAAAGTCTCACTGGAAATCCCGAACAAACTTCATTGTCACAGCTATTGAATTAAATGATTGTGTTAGCGCTGGTGCAATGCTGTTGTTCAATAAATTTGATATTGGACCCTTTGAAATAGGCGATTACCTTGCCATTGGAACTATTTTCTCTACAACAGACTCAGTTTGCCCTCTTCAGATTCTGAGTCAGGATGAGATACCTTTGCTTTATAGTCTGGTATTTGGTGAAGGTGTTGTGAATGATGCCACATCTGTTGTCCTTTTCAATGCAATTCGTAACTTTGACCTTATTCATATTGATGGCAGCACTGCTCTACAACTGTTTGGTAACTTTGTTTATCTCTTTCTGACAAGCACTGCATTGGGGATTGGAGCTGGGCTTCTAGGTGCATACATCATCAAAGCTTTGTACTTTGGAAGCCACTCTACTGATCGTGAAGTAGAAATTATGATAATCATGTTGTATCTCTCATACATGCTCGCTGAGTCGTGTTCCCACTTTCTTTCTCATCAAATTGCTTAACAAAGAGTCCAAATTGTAGAATTGGGTTTCGGCAGCAGTTTGTCATATGATGGGCTGGTCTTATGAGAGTGGTATTTGGATTGATTACAAAGCCTTTGATTAGACTATTATTGCCTCAAAGCTTGAAATCCAGGATAGGATAATGCATCGGATCCATCAAGTCCAAAGGGTTTTCATATCCCACTTCTAGGTAATGGTGAGGTAGGGGACATTGATGGGCGTAGTGTCCGAAGGCCAAGCAGTTTACGCATGCTGCTGTAAGCTCCATCATTTACAGTGCATCATTACTGGCGAAAGTTTGATGATTCATTCATGTGTCCTGTGTTTTGGGGCCGAGGTTTTGTTCCCTTTGTTCCCAGTTCACCAGCTGAAGCTAGAAATGGCGATGCATGGGCACGGTAATTCTAACAAATTTTTGATGATCTGTCGTTTTCCGGTTGAAACTGTATATCTGAAATGAGCTGAGACATACAAGTTACAACAGGCATGAGTTTGCTAATTGTGTGTCGTAAGGGCGCTCGAATGAGACTCAACATTAGGTGTTCTATAACCTCAGTGAAAATACTTAAGTGCATATATCACTTTGACTTTGTCTTTTTATGTTTGGAATGAAAGTATGGTTTTTCTTGCAAGGAAAATGGACAATTAATTGGAGTGGATGAACCAGTTGATAATTTCAAATTAGTGAATGATGGAGAAGCCTATCCTATGTTAAGCGCGGTGAATGACCTTGGGGTTACAACATCAATACTTTCAGAATCAACCTACAGGCATGCAAAGTGATCGCTGTTACTGAAACATTCATATTAAGGTGGTATAAATCAATTGTTACATTTCGGGGTTCACCATTTCTCTTTTGCAGGACAGAGATCTGTTTGTTGAAACAAATCAACCAGATTGCACACCTCAAATTAATAGAAATAAGATGCCAAGAGATGTGACAACTGATTCCCTTTTGAATTTCAGATTCTGTTCAAGATATGAGTAGAAATTTGTGCTTTTATTACTTCACTTCTGACATCATATTCGGATGTGTCAGAATATAATTTGCAGATTGTGCAAAGCTTAGAGCGTGGCTAAATAGCGAGATGGCGGTAGGAAGCTCTGGTGGTGTTGATGTGCCTCTTAGTAGTGGATCATTTCTCTCAAATATTGAGTGGAGGCACAAACTTATGAGCAAGGAGGACTCGGGCACGCTACAGATTCAAAGGGCAGAATGGCTTCTGTGGTGAAGACAGTGTCGTTGTATCAGTCGACAGCAATATAAGCAGGGTATTTCGTTTTTGGGAACCTCGACCAAGGCTTCTAATGTTCTGGGGATCAACAGGTAATTAATTAGACTGGGCTGAGTACATATTGAATTTTTTTCATGGCCTCAAAGATGGTGTTATGACTCTTGAAGAAATTCGATCCGGTGTTGAATTAAGAGGGACAGAGCTTGCTGGCTGTGACAGCATAGTTTTCATCTGGGCTCTTAAGTTGCTAGAGCAACATGGGAAAGCTGCAATTTAAGGAACATCCACAGATTCCACAGATGATGAATAAAATCTCGCGGAGAGCGAAAGGTTTGGGAAAATATCCAAAAAGGATTTTTTCCACTCGAAAACTTTGGTGCACATCCTTGACACCTGGCCTTCACTTCAGCCAAAAATAAATAAAGACACCTGTTACCAGATGAATAGGAACAAATTTCCTATTTCAAGACCTCAGAAATCAAAAATATATGCACTCCAGTATTTGTCTTTTAATTAGCCAATGATCAGAGGATTTTTAGGGACACGGTTTTATTTTAGAATAGAAGAAAACGTTTTGTCCAATTTTTGTAAAGTTAGTTAAAACAGCGCCCCTGTTTTGGGCAGATTTTTTATTATATTAGAAAAATTCATTTGTAAGAGAGGAGAGTTCTGAGGGCGGAGTGCTGGAGGAGAACTGAGCTCCATTGTACAGTCTTTGACAGAGGGATTTTCAATGAAAATTTCACAGCTCTGACTTCTGAGATTCCTGTGGTATGATAATTTAGCATATGTGTTTCTCTTGTTTCATATGTAATCTGTTATGTTTCATTTCACTACATGATCGTTTCTAACTGAACAAATGAAGTGTTTAGGTAAGAATTCATGCCTGCCATGCTCTGCCTATAAGTTTGTTCATGTTCAATGTTTTCTTCTGTTTGAAAAGGATTCAAAGTTATTGTTTGCCCTTGTCAGCTCCTCACCGGTCTTGCCATCCCATTTAAATCTAGATTTGGTGTTAAATTTCTTGACTACCTTGCCTCAGTCGATAATCTGTGTTGTTCATTATATTTCTCTGTTCAAGCTGTGATTTTTCCCATGCAGCCCGGAAAAACCCCGTTATTTAATTAAAAACCCCAAAATCAACCTCTTTTATCAGTTTACTAGCCTAATATCAGTGATACTTTGTTGGTCATCTCCCTAATTGAAGATTTTACGAGATAGACCGAAGAGAGCCTTCTCCTGCCCCGTAGGGCTAGCTACGAGGCTAAATGGTTTGATGTTGCCTTGAGGTTTGCCTTTTCAACCTGAGGTGAAATTTCAAGCGCTAACATACTGGCGACCATACTGGGGAGAACATTCGACTTGTTGATTGTCTTGTCCCAGTACATGAAATCAAGGTGCAGATCTGATGCTGATGGTGGACAGCACTCAAACATTTATGCAGGCTGAACCATTCACCTGGCGACTCCAATTCCAATGCTTGCTGATCCATTCATGCAATGGAAGGGTATGTGGCAAACCCTGCCGTGTGTGAAGCTGTAGAAGAAATAAGAAATTTGTTAGCAAATACTGAATTTGATGAAGATGTTTTCAGTGCCTTGTTTCAATGCTTCAAATCTTTAAAGGTCTTCAAAACTAGTGGCTATGAGTTAATTGTTGAAAGGATTGAAGACGAGATTCGGTGGTTAGATGAGCAGATCCAATCCTATGATTTCCAAGACCCCAAAAAGTTCTTGGAAATCCTTCCTCCATTAAAACAAGGAATCATAAACTTGCCTACAGATATTTACATTGACAGTGTGCAGCTGGAAGTATGCATTGCAGAGTTGGGGCAGCCAACAGAGACTGGCTTCCGCGATCCTATTGCAGCATACATGGACACATTTTTCAGTCTGATTGATAGATCAGACTATCTTGTACTTGACCAGAGGCATTACTTACATGAAGGCCTGCCAGCAACTGCATCTGTGACTTCGTGGCAGCATTCTCAAGCGGCTTCATTTTCAGGTTTACTTGAATGGCTAATTTGGCATTTTAGGATTACCTGATCTAGTGTTTGTACAGCAAGGTAGGGTAGTTTTGTAAATAAATAACCAGTCATAAGGGCAGCATATTGTTTTAGTTTGCTTGAAGATTGTTTGAGTTCAGTTTCAGTTTGAAAATAAGTCAAGAGTTGTGTTAATGATGACTCCATTGCCCAATGGGAGGAGGCACTGTCTGCTCTCCCAAAGTTCTGTGGTTCTTGGCACCTCCACGGAGCAGCAGCTGCCATCCCAAGTGGAGCCGATGTTAGACTCCGTCTCATGTCAGAGATTGATTCTTCTTCAAACCCTGTTTTGAAGAAGAAATCATTAAATGTGGTGTTTTCGATTATGTAATTTATTCTTCAGCTCTTCAAGAGGCAGCAGCGACTTCAAGCTCCTATCCTTGCACAAGCACAATTCAAAACATCAATCAGAGGCAAAAAGCTATTTGGAGAAAGTCTCACTGGAAATCCCGAACAAACTTCATTGTCACAGCTATTGAATTAAATGATTGTGTTAGCACTGGTGCAATGCTGTTGTTCAAGAAATTTGATATTGGACCCTTTGAAATAGGTGATTACCTTGCCATTGGAACTATTTTCTCTGCAACAGACTCAGTTTGCACTCTTCAGATTCTGAGTCAGGATGAGATACCTTTGCTTTATAGTCTGGTATTTGGTGAAGGTGTTGTGAATGATGCCACATCTGTTGTCCTTTTCAATGCAATTCGTAACTTTGACCTTACTCATATTGATGGCAGCACTGCTCTGCAACTGTTTGGTAACTTTGTTTATCTCTTTCTGACAAGCACTGCATTGGGGATTGGAGTTGGGCTTCTAGGTGCATACATCATCAAAGCTTTGTACTTTGGAAGGAACTCTACTGATCGTGAAGTAGCAATTATGATACTCATGTTGTATCTCTCATACATGCTCGCTGAGCCATGTTCCCACTTTCTTTCTTGTCAAATTGCTTAACAAAGAGTCTAAATTCTAGAATTGGGTTTCGGCAGCAGGTTGTCATATGATGGGTTGATCTTATGAGAGTGGTATTTGGATTGATTACAAAGCATTTGATTAGACTATTATTGCCTCAAAGCTTGAAATCCAGGACAGGATAATGCATCAGATCCATCAAGTCCAAAGGGTTTTCATATCCCACTTCTAGGTAATTGTGAGGTAGGGGACATTGATGGGCGTAGTGTCCGAAGGCCAAGCAGTTTACGCATGCTGCTGTAAGCTCCATCATTTACAGTGCATCATTACTGGCGAAAGTTTGATGATTCATTCATGCGTCCTGTGTTTTGGGGCTGAGGTTTTGTTCCCTTTGTTCCCAGTTCACCAGCTGAAGCTAGAAATGGCGATGCATGGGCATGGTAATTCTAACAAAGTGTTGATGATCTGCCGTTTTCCGATTGAAACTGTATATCTGAAATGAGCTGAGACATACAAGTTACAACAGGCATGAGTTTGCTAATTGTGTGTCGTAAGGGTGCTCGAATGAGACTCAACATTAGGTGTTCTATAACCTCAGTGAAAATACTTAAGTGTATATATCACTTTGACTTTGTCTTTTTATGTTTGGAACGAAAGTATGGTTTTTCTTGGAAGGAAAATGGACAATTAATTGGAGTGGATGAACCAGTTGATAATTTCAAATTAGTGAATGATGGAGAAGCCTATCCTATGTTAAGCGCGGTGAATGACCTTGGGGTTACAACATCAATACTTTCAGAATCAACCTACAGGCGTACAAAGTGATCGCTGTTACTGAAACATTCATATTAAGGTGGTATAAATCAATTGTTGCATTCCGGGGTTCACCATTTCTCTTTTGCAGGACAGAGATCTGTTTGTTGAAACAAATCAACCAGATTGCACACATAAAATTAATAGAAATAAGATGCCAAGAGATGTGACAACTGATTCCCTTTCGAATTTTAGATTCTGTTCAATATATGAGTAGAAATTTTTGCTTTTATTACTTCACTTCTAACGTCATATTCGGATGTGTGAGAATATAATTTGCAGATTGTGCAAAGCTTAGAGCGTGGCTAAATGGCGAGATGGCGGCAGGAAGCTCTGGTGGTGTTGATGTGCCTCTTAGTAGTGGATCATTTCTCTCAAATATTGAGCGGAG
The DNA here is from genome assembly GCA_000404065.3 of Pinus taeda. Lineage (NCBI taxonomy): Eukaryota > Viridiplantae > Streptophyta > Pinopsida > Pinales > Pinaceae > Pinus > Pinus taeda. The sequence continues at coordinate 13,791 of APFE030842288.1, read as the reverse complement.
GCACAAACTTATGAGCAAGGAGGACTCGGGCACGCTACAGATTCAAAGGGCAGAATGGCTTCTGTGGTGAAGACAGTGTCGTTGTATCAGTCGACAGCAATATAAGCAGGGTATTTCGTTTTTGGGAACCTCGACCAAGGCTTCTTGTTCTGGGGATCAACAGGTAATTAATTAGACTAGGCTGAGTACATATTGAAGTTTGTTCATGGCCTCAAAGATGGTGTTATGACTCTTGAAGAAATTCGATCCGGTGTTGAATTAAGATGGACAGAGCTTGCTGGCCGTGACAGCATAGTTTTCATCGGGGCTCTTAAGTTGCTAGAGCAACATGGGAAAGCTGCAATTTAAGGAACATCCACAGATTCCACAGATGATGAATAAAATCTCGCGGAGAGCGAAAGGTTTGGGAAAATATCCAAAAAGGATTTTTTCCACTCGAAAACTTTGGTGCACATCCTTGACACCTGGCCTTCACTTCAGCCAAAAATAAATAAAGACACCTGTTACCAGATGAATAGGAACAAATTTCCTATTTCAAGACCTCAGAAATCAAAAATATATGCACTCCAGTATTTGTCTTTTAATTAGCCAATGATCAGAGGATTTTTAGGGACACGGTTTTATTTTAGAATAGAAGAAAACGTTTTGTCCAATTTTTGTAAAGTTAGTTAAAACAGCGCCCCTGTTTTGGGCAGATTTTTTATTATATTAGAAAAATTCATTTGTAAGAGAGGAGAGTTCTGAGGGCGGAGTGCTGGAGGAGAACTGAGCTCCATTGTACAGTCTTTGACAGAGGGATTTTCAATGAAAATTTCACAGCTCTGACTTCTGAGATTCCTGTGGTATGATAATTTAGCATATGTGTTTCTCTTGTTTCATATGTAATCTGTTATGTTTCATTTCACTACATGATCGTTTCTAACTGAACAAATGAAGTGTTTAGGTAAGAATTCATGCCTGCCATGCTCTGCCTATAAGTTTGTTCATGTTCAATGTTTTCTTCTGTTTGACAAGGATTCAAAGTTATTGTTTGCCCTTGTCAGCTCCTCACCGGTCTTGCCATCCCATTTAAATCTAGATTTGGTGTTAAATTTCTTGACTACCTTGCCTCAGTCGATAATCTATGTTGTTCATTATATTTCTCTGTTCAAGCTGTGATTTTTCCCATGCAGCCCGGAAAAACCCCGTTATTTAATTAAAAACCCCAAAATCAACCTCTTTTATCAGTTTACTAGCCTAATATCAGTGATACTTTGTTGGTCATCTCCCTAATTGAAGATTTTACGAGATAGACCGAAGAGAGCCTTCTCCTGCCCCGTAGGGCTAGCTACGAGGCTAAATGGTTTGATGTTGCCTTGAGGTTTGCCTTTTCAGCCTGAGGTGAAATTTCAAGCGCTAACATACTGGCGACCATACTGGGGAGAACATTCGACTTGTTGATTGTCTTGTCCCAGTACATGAAATCAAGGTGCAGATCTGATGCTGATGGTGGACAGCACTCAAACATTTATGCAGGCTGAACCATTCACCTAGCGACTCCAATTCCAATGCTTGCTGATCCATTCATGCAATGGAAGGGTATGTGGCAAACCCTGCCGTGTGTGAAGCTGTAGAAGAAATAAGAAATTTGTTAGCAAATACTGAATTTGATGAAGATGTTTTCAGTGCCTTGTTTCAATGCTTCAAATCTTTAAAGGTCTTCAAAACTAGTGGCTATGAGTTAATTGTTGAAAGGATTGAAGACGAGATTCGGTGGTTAGATGAGCAGATCCAATCCTATGATTTCCAAGACCCCAAAAAGTTCTTGGAAATCCTTCCTCCATTAAAACAAGGAATCATAAACTTGCCTACAGATATTTACATTGACAGTGTGCAGCTGGAAGTATGCATTGCAGAGTTGGGGCAGCCAACAGAGACTGGCTTCCGCGATCCTATTGCAGCATACATGGACACATTTTTCAGTCTGATTGATAGATCAGACTATCTTGTACTTGACCAGAGGCATTACTTACATGAAGGCCTGCCAGCAACTGCATCTGTGACTTCGTGGCAGCATTCTCAAGCGGCTTCATTTTCAGGTTTACTTGAATGGCTAATTTGGCATTTTAGGATTACCTGATCTAGTGTTTGCACAGCAAGGTAGGGTAGTTTTGTAAATAAATAAGCAGTCATAAGGGCAGCATATTGTTTTAGTTTGCTTGAAGATTGTTTGAGTTCAGTTTCAGTTTGAAAATAAGTCAAGAGTTGTGTTAATGATGACTCCATTGCCCAATGGGAGGAGGCACTGTCTGCTCTCCCAAAGTTCTGTGGTTCTTGGCACCTCCACGGAGCAGCAGCTGCCATCCCAAGTGGAGCCGATGTTAGACTCCGTCTCATGTCAGAGATTGATTCTTCTTCAAACCCTGTTTTGAAGAAGAAATCATTAAATGTGGTGTTTTCGATTATGTAATTTATTCTTCAGCTCTTCAAAAGGAAGCAGCGACTTCAAGCTCCTATCCTTGCACAAGCACAATTCAAAACATCAATCAGAGGCAAAAAGCTATTTGGAGAAAGTCTCACTGGAAATCCCGAACAAACTTCATTGTCACAGCTATTGAATTAAATGATTGTGTTAGCACTGGTGCAATGCTGTTGTTCAAGAAATTTGATATTGGACCCTTTGAAATAGGTGATTACCTTGCCATTGGAACTATTTTCTCTGCAACAGACTCAGTTTGCACTCTTCAGATTCTGAGTCAGGATGAGATACCTTTGCTTTATAGTCTGGTATTTGGTGAAGGTGTTGTGAATGATGCCACATCTGTTGTCCTTTTCAATGCAATTCGTAACTTTGACCTTATTCATATTGATGGCAGCACTGCTCTGCAACTGTTTGGTAACTTTGTTTATCTCTTTCTGACAAGTACTGCATTGGGGATTGGAGTTGGGCTTCTAGGTGCATACATCATCAAAGCTTTGTACTTTGGAAGGCACTCTACTGATCGTGAAGTAGCAATTATGATACTCATGTTGTATCTCTCATACATGCTCGCTGAGCTGTGTTCCCACTTTCTTTCTTGTCAAATTGCTTAACAAAGAGTCCAAATTCTAGAATTGGGTTTCGGCAGCAGGTTGTCATATGATGGGCTGGTCTTATGAGAGTGGTATTTGGATTGATTACAAAGCATTTGATTAGACTATTATTGCCTCAAAGCTTGAAATCCAGGACAGGATAATGCATCGGATCCATCAAGTCCAAAGGGTTTTCATATCCCACTTCTAGGTAATTGTGAGGTAGGGGACATTGATGGGTGTAGTGTCCGAAGGCCAAGCAGTTTACGCATGCTGCTGTAAGCTCCATCATTTACAGTGCATCATTACTGGCGAAAGTTTGATGATTCATTCATGCGTCCTGTGTTTTGGGGCTGAGGTTTTGTTCCCTTTGTTCCCAGTTCACCAGCTGAAGCTAGAAATGGCGATGCATGGGCATGGTAATTCTAACAAAGTGTTGATGATCTGCCGTTTTCCGGTTGAAACTGTATATCTGAAATGAGCTGAGACATACAAGTTACAACAGGCATGAGTTTGCTAATTGTGTGTCGTAAGGGCGCTCGAATGAGACTCAACATTAGGTGTTCTATAACCTCAGTGAAAATACTTAAGTGCATATATCACTTTGACTTTGTCTTTTTATGTTTGGAACGAAAGTATGGTTTTTCTTGCAAGGAAAATGGACAATTAATTGGAGTGGATGAACCAGTTGATAATTTCAAATTAGTGAATGATGGAGAAGCCTATCCTATGTTAAGCGCGGTGAATGACCTTGGGGTTACAACATCAATACTTTCAGAATCAACCTACAGGCGTACAAAGTGATCGTTGTTACTGAAACATTCATATTAAGGTGGTATAAATCAATTGTTGCATTCCGGGGTTCACCATTTCTCTTTTGCAGGACAGAGATCTGTTTGTTGAAACAAATCAACCAGATTGCACACCTAAAATTAATAGAAATAAGATGCCAAGAGATGTGACAACTGATTCCCTTTCGAATTTCAGATTCTGTTCAATATATGAGTAGAAATTTTTGCTTTTATTACTTCACTTCTGACGTCATATTCGGATGTGTGAGAATACCATTTGCAGATTGTGCAAAGCTTAGAGCGTGGCTAAATGGCGAGATGGCGGCAGGAAGCTCTGGTGGTGTTGATGTGCCTCTTAGTAGTGGATCATTTCTCTCAAATATTGAGCGGAGGCACAAACTTATGAGCAAGGAGGACTCGGGCACGCTACAGATTCAAAGGGCAGAATGGCTTCTGTGGTGAAGACAGTGTCGTTGTATCAGTCGACAACAATATAAGCAGGGTATTTCGTTTTTGGGAACCTCGACCAAGGCTTCTAATGTTCTGGGGATCAACAGGTAATTAATTAGACTGGGTTGAGTACATATTGAAGTTTGTTCATGGCCTCAAAGATGGTGTTATGACTCTTGAAGAAATTCAATCCGGTGTTGAATTAAGAGGGACAAAGCTTGCTGGCCGTGACAGCATAGTTTTCATCCGGGCTCTTAAGTTGCTAGAGCAACATGGGAAAGCTGCAATTTAAGGAACATCCACAAATTCCACAGATGATGAATAAAATCTCGAGGAGAGCGAAAGGTTTGGGAAAATATCCAAAAAGGATTTTTTCCACTCGAAAACTTTGGTGCACATCCTTGACACCTGGCCTTCACTTCAGCCAAAAATAAATAAAGACACCTGTTACCAGATGAATAGGAACGAATTTCCTATTTCAAGACCTCAGAAATCAAAAAGATATGCGCTCCAGTATTTGTCTTTTAATTAGCCAATGATCAGAGGATTTTTAGGGACACGGTTTTATTTTAGAATAGAAGAAAACGTTTTGTCCAATTTTTGTAAAGTTAGTTAAAACAACGCCCCTGTTTTGGGCAGCTTTTTTATTATATTAGAAAAATTCATTTGTAAGAGAGGAGAGTTCTGAGGGCGGAGTGCTGGAGGAGAACTGAGCTCCATTGTACAGTCTTTGACAGAGGGATTTTCAATGAAAATTTCACAGCTCTGACTTCTGAGATTCCTGTGGTATGATAATTTAGCATATGTGTTTCTCTTGTTTCATATGTAATCTGTTATGTTTCATTTCACTACATGATCGTTTCTAACTGAACAAATGAAGTGTTTAGGTAAGAATTCATGCTTGCCATGCTCTGCCTATAAGTTTGTTCATGTTCAATGTTTTCTTCTGTTTGACAAGGATTCAAAGTTATTGTTTGCCCTTGTCAGCTCCTCACCGGTCTTGCCATCCCATTTAAATCTAGATTTGGTGTTAAATTTCTTGCCTACCTTGCCTCAGTCGATAATCTGTGTTGTTCATTATATTTCTCTGTTCAAGCTGTGATTTTGCCCATGCAGCCCGGAAAAACCCCGTTATTTAATTAAAAACCCCAAAATCAACCTCTTTTATCAGTTTACTAGCCTAATATCAGTGATACTTTGTTGGTCATCTCCCTAATTGAAGATTTTACGAGATAGACCGGAGAGAGCCTTCTCCTACCCCGTAGGGCTAGCTATGAGGCTAAATGGTTTGATGTTGCCTTGAGGTTTTCCTTTTCAGCCTGAGGTGAAATTTCAAGCGCTAACAGAAGCATCTCTTCAAAACTCAAACATTCAAAAAGAGAAAGAAAAGTTAACCCCCACAACTCCTATAATTGAGCAACCTGCATCTTCATCCACACCTCCTTTCCCTGAAAGATTACAAATTGACAAAGGGGTGGAAAAACAAATCTTGTTGCCTAACTATGATTTTCTAGATGAATTAAAAATTGTCTGTATCAAGATTCCCTTTCTACAAGCCATTAGAGAGATTCCTATTCTAGCAAAAACAATAAAGGAGTTGAGTCTCAAAATACCAAGAAGGAAACCAAGAGATACAAGAAGAATCCACCTGGTAGAAAAAATTGCAGATATCATTATGGGAAAAATTACCATGCAAAAGTATGTAGATCCAGGTAGTCCAATTGTCAAGACACATATAAATGGGATAGAAATTCCAAATACATTGATTGACTTAGGGGTCGCTATCAACATTATGAGTAGACAGACTATGGAACAGTTGAAACTTCCTAATCTCCTCTTTACACCTACTTTACTGCAACTTGCAGATTGATCAATTATCAAACCAGATGGTGTATTAGAAGATATTTCAGTCTCCTTGGATTCTTGGAAGTATCCAGTAGATTTTATGATTTTAACCCCCAAGAGTAATCTAGGAGGGAACCCACTTATCTTAGGAAGACCTTGGCTAGCCACAGCTGATGCTTTCATTAGTTGTAGATCTGGGGATATGTACATTTCTAATGAAAATTCGACAAAGAAATTTAATTTGTATCCTCCAGCAAAAGCAATCACAGAAGTAGGAGATAATGAATGGGTCGATGATGAGGACACTATAAAACTTGTCTTTACCATTTCTGAAATCAGTGAGGATAGTCAAATTCTGAACACATTAGAAAATTTTGAGATATCTTCAGAATATGACCCCACACAATTTCAGTTGGAATCTGACATTGAATATTTATCATCAAGAAAAATGTCTCTTTATTCTATGGAAGAGTTTGGTAGTTCTGCCATTGAGATTTTTCCAGGTAAAACATTAAATATCAACAAAAATTTGGAAAAGTCACAACAGGAAGAACTAACCAAAATCTTACAAAAACATTCTACTGCATTTGCATGGGAGTATACTGATATGGAAGGTATTGACCCTAATACTTGCGTCCATCATATCTATATCGAGGAAAACAGTAGACCAATCAGACAACCTCAAAGAAGGATGAATCCAAATCTTAGGGAGATAGTGAAAGAAGAGCTCAAAAAACTACTCAATGTAAACTTCATTTATCCAATTTCAAATAGCCGATGGGTTTCTCCTTTGGTTATAGTACCTAAAAAGAATGGTAAATGGAGGGTATGCATTGATTATAGGGAATTGAATAAAGCGACTTTAAAGGATCACTTTCCTTTACCCTTTATTGATCACGTATTAGATACTCTAGCAGGAAAAAAGTACTTTTCATTTCTCAATGGTTTTAGTGGCTATAATCAGATTCAGGTGGCACCTGAAGATCAAGATAAGACCACATTCACCTGTCCATGGGGAACTTTTACTTACCGAGTGATTCCTTTTGGATTATGTAATGCGCCCGCAACATTTCAAAGGGCAGTAGTAGGAATCTTTTCTGATCTAATCCATGATTGTGTAGAGGTCTATATGGATGATTTTACAGTTTATGGTGATTCATTTGAAGAGGCATTAGAGAATTTTGAAAAAGTCCTTATCAGATGTAAAGAAACAAATCTTTCATTGAGTCATGAAAAATTCTTTATGATGTTTACTGAAGGGATTGTTTTAGGACATCATATTTCAGGGGATGGAATTAAAGTTGATAAATCGAAAGTTGAAGTCATCTCCAAGTTGCCTATTCCAACTTGTCAAAAACATGTTAAAATTTTTCTGCGATTTACTGGGTATTATAGAAGATTTATAGAAAACTTCACCAAAATAGCATCTCCACTCTTCAAATTTCTTACAAAATATTGTGAATTCAAATGGGATCCTCATTTTCAACCAGCATTTGAAACTTTGAAAACAAGAATATCTGAAGCACCCATTTTGAGAGGGCCAAATTGGAAACTTCCCTTCCATATTTCTACAGATGCTTCAGACACAACACTAGGAGCTGTGTTGGGTCAAAAGGATTTAGTTCCTTATGCCATTTACTATACCAGTAAAAATTTGACTCCCACTGAGTTGAACTATACTGTAACTGAAAAAGAGATTTAGCTGTTGTTCATGCAATCAATAAGTTTAGACATTATATAACATGCTATGAAACTTTTGTCCATACTGATCATTCTGCGATTAGATATCTAATGAAAAAACTTGTTACTAATGGCAGAGTTACAAGATGGCTCTTACTTTTACAAGAATTCAATATTACTGTGTTGGATAGACCAGGAAAACAAAATACAGTAGTTGATTTCTTGTCTAGGATCCAAAATACTAAAGAAGATTCTCCTGTAGAGGATAACTTTCCAGATGAATATTTATTTGCAGTAACTACTAAAACTCCTTGGTATGCAGATATTGCCAACTATTTGGTTACAGGGAAACGGCCTCCACATCTATTTCCTGGTGAAAAAAGAAAAATTGTTCAGGAGAGTTCAAAATATTCATGGATTTCTAACGAATTGTTTAAAACAAGGCCAGATTGTGTGATCAGAAGATGTGTTCGGGAAGATGAAATTCCTGACATCCTCAAGGCATGTGATGATGAGCCATGCGGTGGACACTTTGTTGACAAAAGGACAGCCTATAAAATCCTTTCTTTAGGATATTATTGGCCTTCCCTCTTCAAGGACACAAAAGAATATGTCAAAAGGTGTGATAGCTGCCAAAGAGTAGAGAAACCAACTCTTTCAAATGAAATGCCATTACAACCACAGGTACTCATTGAACCCTTTGAAAAATGGGCTTTATATTTCATTGGACCCATTAATCCACCATCTAAGCAAAATAAGTATATATTGGTATGCACTGATTATGTCACTAAATGGGTAGAAGCCAAAGCATTACTTTCTGCTACTGAAAATTCAGTTGTTAACTCTCTTTTTGAGGATATTTTTACTCGTTTTGGTGTCCCAAGAGAAATTGTGATAGATCAGGGAAGTCAATTTACATCTAAATTGATGGAGAAGTTGATGGAGGAATACAAAATCAAGCATAGAAAATCTACTCCATACCATCTGCAAGCAAATGACCAAGTGGAATCCACAAATAAAGTTCTTGAGAGCATCATCACCAAGACTGTTCATCTCCACAGAAGATATTGGGCAGACAGGCTTCCTGAAGCCTTATGGGCCTACAGAACTACATGGAGGAACACAACAGGACATTCTCCCTATGAAATTGTTTATGGGAAAGAAGTCTTGCTCCCCATTGAGTTTCAAGTCAAAACTTTCAAGATGGTAGTTCAGTTGGGGATGGATCTATCAGAAGCCTAAAAGCATAGAACGGAGCAGTTGAATGAACTAGATGAGATCAAACAAGAAGCAATCCTAAGAACTGATCTAGTTCAACATCAAAGAGCTAAGTGGCATGACAGATATATCAAAGAGAAAAAGTTTCAAGAGGGAGATTTGGCATTACTATTTGGTTCCAAGTTTAAAGACTTCAAAGGTAAATTGTAGACTCATTGGCTTGGGTCATATGAGATCGACAAAGTCTTTAGCAATGGAGCAGTAAGAATCAAGACCATTGATGAATTTCAAAATCCTCTTATTGTGAATGGCCACAGATTAAAGATTTATCATAAGTCACTCTCAAAAGAGGAATTTGTCAAAATGTTTCAAGAGAATTTTGCAATAAGGCTGGTGAAGAAGAATCCTTCTTCCCCACCAGCCTAGCCTTTGTTAATTTTTGTTAAAAAAAAAGAAAAAAAAAAGAATTGGTATAAGCCTGAAAACCAATCACTGATTGGCAGTCTTATACAGAAAATGTAGAGTGAAAATCAGGGACACCTAACACTCTATATTTTCCAAAAAAAAAATATTTCTTTCTTTCTCATTTCCATTTCACTCCACTCACTTCATCCCACTCCATTTCATTTCCATTTTCACTCCACTCACTTCATTTCACTCCATCTCATCCATTTCATTTCATAAATAAAAATGTTTTTCCCCATGATCATTTCCATTCAGATAGTTATTGTCTAACTATCTCTATTCAAGCTAAGTGGTTGCTTTGCCAAGTTTCCCTAGCTGGAATCAGTTTCCGCAGCCAGAAGCAGTTTCCGCAGCCACCACTCTATTTTTCAAATTTACAGTCAAGATGTTAGTGCAATAAAAAATGAAAATGCAGGTATGACTAAGCATATGCTATGAAGACATGTACATGGAGCATCTACATACATCAATAAGGAGCAATTGATTAAGGGCTAATGGACAAAACAAGACAAGGATTCCAAGGTATGGGCAAAAATTTCTTTCAAATAGCAATTAAACGCACAATTTTGCATAGTTATTGAACCTTAAAGCTCACTATGTGCAATGATTACTACGATAGCTCCATTACCATTCCGCGACCTTACTCCATAAACCATACATTTACTCCCTAAATGGTCTCATGATTATTTTTCGGGTTCAACTTATAGATGACTGCACTTCCACACTCCACCTGTACTCATGAGATGTGACCTATGTAAATACGACTCCTCTCCACTGTACTTTGTGCAACCATTTTATCAACGTGTAATGTCTCTCACGCAGTCGTTCAGTTCAAAAATTCTGACTCCAATTCACTTGTGTTAAAGTTGCACCTCGTTAGCATACGTCTCCATTTCATTTTGTGAACTCATCTCGGTTGCTCATCCTCTATTTCCGCTTACAGTTCCTGAACACCCTGTTTCCCATATCCATCTTCCATTTTCGGGCATTGTTCTTCCACAAACCTTGCAACATAGCCGTCTTACCTCTGATAAAACCCTCATACGCAGTTGAATTCCAGAGTGAATTTTAAACAAAGGAAAAGATGGGACGGTTACTGAGGGCAGAGCTGGAAGAGCTTATGTTTTTAGAAGGGTACCCTCAGACAAAATAATTGTTGAAGAAAGCTAAATGGCTCCATTTCATTCAGAAATTTAAGGGCCATAATAAGGAAGTAACGAAAGCCTTTGCAAGGTCTTTCAATGACCAGGTGGTGGAGATTGGAGACCTAAAGTTCACAGCCACTGAAGCCACAATTACAGCTGCTACAGATTTACCCCAGGAAGGTGAGCGTTGGTTTAAAAACAAAAGTTTGGACAAGCAGACATGGAGAATTATATTGCGTAACCCAGGTATGGACGTTACTGTATTCACTAGAGGGATTCCTATTCATGCATTAAAAGAAGAATGGGCTAGCTTACTATTAATCATTCAAAATTTTATCACTTGTGAAGGCCAATTTGGGACAATGTACATGTATCATACTAGGCTATTGATGAACTTTTTAGAGAAACAAACTCTTAATCTGCCCTATTTCTTATTGTTGAGTTTGAAAAAGATGAGCACCACAGTCCAAAAGAACATAGGGGACATAGAACCTCATTTATATCATCATGGACTCGTGAGGATTCCAGTTGAAGATCAATTGAAGAAAAACAAAGATACTTGGGAACGGTTTCTAGTGAGAAACTATTTTCAAGAGAAATCTGAGGTACCTGGAAGCAGTACACCAAAGGCACCGAGAAGGAGTAGGAGAAAAGGAAAAAGTGCCATAATCCAAGACTCTCCTATTGGTAAAACTAAAGAAATTGGTCAAAAAGAGAAGGAGGAAAGAACTAAGGACAAAAAGCAGAGAAAATTGAAGGGAAAAAGGAACTTAGAAGATGTTTACCAATCACCAGAACCATCTATAGAGGAATACTATCAAGTGTTATCTGAGAGACTAGTGCATCTTCGAAAGCAATCTGCCACAGCTAAGAAGGAGGAAAAAGGGAAACAAATTATGGAAGAAGAAAGTACTATCCCACAGTACTTAAGAAGAAGCAGCAAACTCAAAGGAAAGTGGAGGAAAACACAAGTAAAAGGACCCCACTTCATCGACTTGGGTGGGGAAACACCTGAGAAACCTCGAGCTGGCCATAGTCCACCTCATCTTCTGCCAAATATTAAAGCCAACCCTTCAGATGTTGATGTAAGCCCTTCTCGGTTAGAACTAGAAGACAGTCCTCCTCCTCAACAAGACTTTGAAGCCAGCTCAAGGAAAACACCTGAAATCGATCCAAAATAGCAAGAGGTATATGATTACCTCGAATCTTTAGAGAAGACAGCTACAGGCCTGAGCACACCATCCATTCTGCCTCACATAACACAAGATGCACAAGTTCAATCTTTGAAACAAGAAGTGTTTGAATTGGAGGTTTTAAACAGGCACATTAAACAAGAAAATGAGGCATTAAAGGAGCAAAGCAAAGTGGAAAAAATTATTCATGATAATACTATGTTACATATGGGTATGTGGCAGAAAAAGAACAAGAAACTAAAGAAGAAGTGCAGAAAGTTGAGCAGGGAATTAATCAATCTCAAGTTCAGATGTTTGATAAGGAAACCTAGGATGGTGGTAGCACCAAGAAAGAAGAGGAGAGGATTGGATGTACTAGCAGAGGCTTCAGAATACATAGACTAAAGGGAGATGACTAAAATTTTGGTTGCATGAGGACATGCAACACCTTCGTAGTGGGGGCATGTTGAGTCCCAAAATTACATCTTCCCTACATACCTTTTTAGCCTTTTTCTCCAGTTACCTGAACCTCCAAGCTATCAAATCATTGCATATTAGTTTAAAAAGAGCATATAAATGGTTTCCTAACTATGTCTTGTGACTGCTATTTGATTTAGATTTTTTCTCAGTCAGCTGCGGAATCTTGTCACTTTCCGCAGCCAGAATCAGTTTCCGTAGCCTTTTTGTTAAAGTCTATGCTACAGGTGTCTATTGAAGAATCCGGCCACATGGGCAAGCTAAAAATGATGTGGACATGGAACGTGTCCCCTTGGTTCAGCTGAATCACTCACAGAAGCCCGCGGTCAAAGCCAGTCAAACGGTGGTCAACACTAGGAGTTTTGTGGTGGCAGGACTCTGTTTTTCATCACGAGGAGGATTGCATGGCAAGATCCTGAGATTTTGGAGGTGTGCTAACACCTAGGGACTGCCCGTGAACTAAATCCAACAAACTACCCTCGGATTTATTTCCCACGGCTACCATGCTGCTAGATTTCTGAATATGGTCTTTTACGTGTCTATCTACCAGCGCAGACCTTAGGAATTAGTTATGTATTTCCTGCTATAAATAAAGCATCTTCGTATGCATATAGGCTAGCTGATGATATGTAATCTTGACTGTTTTTACGAGCCATCGAACCGTGACTTAGTCTTTATTTTATGACTGTATTGCAATATATGAGAAGACACTGATTTTGAGTTCAAATCCGTGATTGGTTTCTGATTGGCCGAGGTTGCAGAGGGCCCCTGTACACCAAGGTCTTGTAGTTACTGTATAGCTTCATGTTTTGTTCATTTACGCTCTTGATGCCATAGATGTTTGCTGTATATATTACATTGCTCATGGTATTTATGTTGTTTGTTGTCCATAGCTTCTTTTATGCTTTCAATTGACTGTCAACTGATTAGTGTTTTCATTTCAGGTTCTAATAGAAAGCCTGGGCAAAGTGCATATAGCTTTTTGATGACTAATGACATGATGGAATTATCTTGTCCTTCTGCTGATTTGTTTTCTTAGTTCTAATTTTAGCACTGTTTATTCCTTTCAGTTTTGCTTTGTTCATTTACTTTTATGCAAGATAGATATTAGACTATTCATATCATTTTTCAGTTACCTCCTATAGCCAGAGCGAGTCGAATGGTGAGGGATTGAGTGTGAATGTATAGTTTGATACTAGTTTATTTAATTTTGCAAGTTAGTGATTAGATTACTCATATCATTTTCGGTTACCTCCTATAGCCAGAGCGAGTCGAATGGTGAGGGATTGGAGGATGAATGTGTAGTTTGATATTAGTTTTATTTTATGCAATTTAGATATCAGGTTACTCAATTTGTTTATGATTACCTCCTATAGCCAGAGCGAGTCAAATGGTGAGGGGTCAAAAATGAGTTGATGTGATATGATTTAGTTCACTTTGCTTACAGTTTTGAATTTCTTTGAGTTCAGTCTTTTCCTTTTTATACAGCAGCAAGGA
>APFE030842286.1:870-29264 GCA_000404065.3 Pinus taeda | reverse complement strand
GGTTCACATCGACCTTTGTCATCAGCCTATGGAGTTCATGTTGGTCACAAAACTTCAACTAGTAAAGTCCATGGGAAAAAGGGAAAAGTTAAATTTCCCTGTAAGTTATGTGAAGGTAGTCATCCCATTCACCTTTGTCCTCTTATGGATGAAGCTTCCAAAGAGTTGGAAAACCTTACAGCTTCCCAACCTCATCTTCTTGTCAGGTATCAGAAGCTTTCTCTTAATCCTTCGCTAGTTGATCAATTGATTGATCAAAAGCCATATTTGGTCAACTCTGCTCTCTCTAAAAGTGAGTCTCATGAGTTTGTTATCCACCAACCATTGGTTAGGAAACTAGTAGACTTGACTCAACTTTCAGTTAACCGTACCTTTCAGGTAGAGATTGAACCCCGTACCACTCAGGTTCTTCTGATTTCATTAGTTTCAAATGAACTGGAGGGAAATCCTCTCATTCCCGAGGTGCATGAGAATAGTTCTCCTGTTCCCATAGAGAAAGAGGGTAGCTCTCATGTTCCTACGTTCCTATGACACCCCCTCCCAGTAGTTTAGTCACTTATTTTGATTAGAATCAACTGGCAGGATATCACCTTTTATCTTATGTGCCTTTCCAGATTACAGTACATGCTTACCATATGGCCATACCTAGCATAGTCATAGACGAGGGCACATCTGTTAGAATTTTGTCCTCAACTTCTTGGCAAACTTTCGGTTCTCCTCAGCCTGTCCCCATCACCGAGAACATGTTAGCTTTTAATAGAGGAACTATTTAACTGTTAGGGATCCTTTTTAAGTTACCTATTAATTTGGGAGGAAAGACTGTCTATATAGACATTATGGTTGTCCAAGTCCCATTAGATTTTAATATACTCCTTGACCATGACTATGTTTATGTCATGGGAGCTCTTGTTTCTTCCCTCTTTCGAGTGATGTGCTTCCCGCTTGAAGGAAGCATTGTGATCATTGATAAGCTTACATTCATTGGTCCTAAATCAACTCCAACTCAACGTCATCCATAAGTGGTTCTCATATGCAAGCGGTGTCACCCCCGCCACAGGTTAATTACGTGGCTACCTATTCCATGTCTACATCTACTGATGATCTAGTAGGTGATGTAGTACGCCATGTACTGGGGACATTAGAGTTCAATTTTTCCATTGGATCCCTCGACATGTATCCCTTCCAGAGTGTTGTTCTCCCATATGATGAGAAACTCTTGGAAGCCATGGCCTCTTTTGGTCTATGATCAAAGATCTGGAGCATAGTTCCTTGTCTTCTGTCATGCTCATTAAAAAATGAAACAAGGGATATGAGGATAGTTATTTTACCATGTCAACCTTGTTAACAAATGAAATAGGTTCCCATCAGGATATTTCTTTTACCTTGTCAACCTCATTAAAAATGAAACAAGGTTTCATGAGCATGGTTCTTTTCCTGTGTCAAGCTCATTAAAAAATGAAACAAATCCCCTTCCAATTCGAGTCTTTGATTAGATCTCGTAAAATCCTAGGCAAGTATTTCACTTGATCTCGTAAGTGAACCTTCATTCCATCTACCTTTTAGTAGCCAATAGTCTACTTAGGTGAATGAAATAGATATTGGGGGGCATGTACCTAGAATTGAGTCATTATGTTGGGGGCATGCAAACTCATCTCAAGCATAGTTTATCTTTATTTCAAGATTGTGTAAAAATGAAACCAAATCCAAGCATATTTTTTTCCCATGTTTCAAGCTTGAGAAAAAAATAAACCATCTTCAAGTATACTCAAGCATAGTTTCCCATGTTTCTAGTTTGTGTAAAAATGAAACCATTCCTATTTTACCTCTCGTGATTTTCGTTTTATCAACATGTTTTTGCTATATCATCCGTGGTTTTTTCCTTTCCATTATTACCATCTATTTCACTAATCATACACTTTCACTTGGTTGTTTTACCCTTGCCTGAGGAACATTTACAATGAGTGGTCTTATTAGCCAACCTCTTGACCCTTACATGTTTTGAGAAGTTCCATCATGACCGGAACTAGTTGCTATCCTTTTATACCACTCGTTATTCCAGGTGGAGTCATCTTTTAGCTCTTTTGTGACTCTTGAAATATGAAAATATTTTCAAGAACTTGTCTTCTAGAACTCGTAAAAGTAAATGAAATGACATCTACTAAGTATAAGTTTAACCATTTTCCAGACTGAGATAGACTAGCTATGAAAAAGGAATACCTTAGTTGAACATGACTAAGAGGTTCTCTTGAATATTGTTTTCTACATTTTTGGATTCGAGAGACTATTTACGAAAAGGTACATTTGGAGTTTTATTTTCTGCCTATTTTTAAAACTCTCTAAACATGAAAAAGATGTCGAGTTTCCCTTTCATTGGAATCGTAAAGCTTAAATGACGTAGGACTTGTCATCATGACAAGGCTGAGTTTTTCCTTTCTAGGGCTTGTAAAACTTACCAGGATTGATTCATCTGAAGGATGAACTTATATGACAAGCATATGTTATCCCTTTCAAGCTTAGGATAAAAAGTAATGGGGTATTCAATAGAAATGGTGGGGGAAAAAGTGAAATCGATCATCTCTTGTATTTTGTAAAGGTAGCATGTCACTTATCTCAAGTTTGGAACATCCTCACTTGGTCACTTTCCTTCCTAGGTTTGGGAAAACCATTTTACCTCTCATCTAATTATACCACTTCATCATCATGACCTCTGATCCTATGTTGATTCAAATGCTTCCAAATTCTGGAGTCGTATCACCGATATGTTCAAGAGAAGTCTTATCTATAATTTTTTACCACTTATACATTGTCTCACCTTTTACCATAGTCCTGGATCACACTTGTCTATTATTCTACATCCTTTTGTTTCATGTCGGTGATGTGGAATTCAGTATGGCCCTTCTTCGATGGATCACTTTGTGTCGACTTCAACTCATTATCCAAGAAGATGATTTAGAAACTCCATTCCAATACCTTAGAGCTTTCATGCCTCAATGGCAAGTTCTTCGCATTCGACGACATGTTTACATCAATGACCTCCAATCGGATGATTCCATGGTGTTCGACTTCAAATTCATTATTCACATTCGTGGATTGTGCTGATTGTACCTTGAGATCCATTGTCATTATTGGTGGTTTCTCTCATGCTTGTTAATGATTTACATCATTGACTGGTACTTAGGTGGTTTTCTATCATGTTCAACTTCAACACATCTATTTCAGATGTTAGAATTTATACATTGATTGGGTCAAGATGAAGTGCAAGACCCTTGATTATGTTTTGTAAATCCAAGTTGAATGGACTTATGAGTTATTCATGATTATACACATGTTTCCTCTAGTCGGATGGCTGCATCCACACCTTGGATCCATATCTATGATCCTTTCTATTCGAATGGTTGTGTCCATACCGTGGATCCATATGTATGATCTTCTTCTATTCGGATGGCTACATCCATGCCATGGATTCATGTATTATTAGATGCCTATGCTTGTATCAATAGGCAAGATCATCAGAGATGTCAGATATGTATATGCTTGATTTTCAGGTCTCCTGACGATATTGTTCTAGTCCTTGCACTGCCTTCTAAAGCATATCAACCATCACTCCATGTTCTGCCTTCATGCTTTAGGGGGCATCTATTACACAATATTTTGTCACACCTCTTGTTCCATATCCCAAAGTGCCCAAATGTTGACTACTGTGCACCATATCCATCATGATGTACAGGCCAAAACCTCCCTGAAGAATTAAAGGAAACTGCCTTGAGTCAATTCTAAAGAAGGTTAGATAAAACCATAATTTTTAGGGCCAACACGTTTTTCTCCTCTGCCTACTCGTGCCGATGGTAGGTTGCAATAATTTACCCTAGCACTTCCATCTTAGGTTTTGATATGAAAAACCATGTTGAACCTCTTCTAGCAAGTTTTCCTAAACTAGAGGAGAAGCTTCGTACACTAGAAACTTAGAGAACATTGAGATGGATATTGGTTGTTGTTGATATGGTCAAGATATCCCATTTGGACCTCTTGATCTTATCATTATGGTCTTCCCCCTTGAGATGTGGACCTTCCTCCCTCTTTGTGGATCCATAACTCCCTCTCCCTTCCTATAAATCAACCCCCTTCCATCCCAAAATGGTTGGTCATTAATTCTTGCATTCATATACTAATATTTCCCATTCTAACTTGGAGAAGGAATGCTTGAAGAGTCTTTTCTTGGACTTGGAAATCCACCAAAAGGAGGTCTCCAACATCAAGGCATAGGTTGTATGCTTCCATTTTTAGCTTATTAATATATACATCTAATGTTCACTTTCAATAATTGTGTAAATGTTTATGATTTTAGCTTAATACTCCTTGATTTATTAATTAATTTATGTTTGATGTATGCCATATATGCTGTTATATCTTGCATAGCTCTTTGATCTTTCTTGCAGGTACTCAGATGTGAAGAACAAGTTAGAGCGAGGTTTGGAGTGAAAGAATCAAAATCATCTCTAAAAGGATTGAGTAATTAGCATCAAAGCGAGGTAGGTTTCTCTTTCTCTCTGCATTTGTTAAACATATGCTAAGAAAGCGTATGTTAGTTTGTTTAGTTTGTTGCTAGACCCACTCATTGGGCTTGAGGGATCACCTCTATCCGCAGAGGGGATTTACCTTCACAAAATTTGCACCCAGAGAGACCATATTAATTGGTTTTGTGACTAGTGCAGACATAAGTGGATCAACACCCACCCATGTCCTCATTTTGTTAATAAATCCCATGAGGACACCGTAAGTAATAGTGATGTGATATGAAGTATTGTGTAAATTATGAAATCTAATGTTCGAATCCCCCCAATCAGCCTACGTTTTGAGAATAAAAATATATGTACTATAGATCAACATGTTGTTACATATATATCAATTTGTTGTTGATAGACTTGATTGATTTGGGATTGGATTTTTCAACAATAGCAATTAGCACGTCAATGTATTCCTTCGGTCCATAACAGTTAGACCCATAATGCACAATAAATTATCCATACTATATCTATGAAATAGACTTCATGGGAACATCAACCACAAATTATCTTCTTTGGTGATAGGGATGTCAAACATGATGGTGGCATGCAACCACTCATAGCACTAACAACTCATATTGGAAAGGGCATATGTAGGCACCTAGAGGTATAGTGGTAGTGGTCAAAATCGACCCTATATCACACAAGTACAAAACTAGCCTAGATGTTGATTCCTCTAGTAAGAAAAATAAATGTTGGTAAAACAATGGTTATGTGGTAAGTAAAAAATGAACGCTTAGATAATCAAGACCACCCAAAACTTGTCAAAAATCCAAAGCTTCCTACATGGACATTGGTTTTTCAGGAACACTACATGTTTCTCTGCCAAAACTATGAAATTGGCTTTTCAGTCAACCATGGTGTTTTCTTTGAATATTAAGTATGGGCCAATTACCCAAAGATGACAATGTACTTGAAAGTTTGCTTGGAGGTCATTATATCATAGCATTTTTAAGTTGTTGGCTAAAACTTGTATCAAAGTGCATTTGTCCAAGGATATGAAAGAGGACATAAATTTAATGTTATTGTGAGTAAAAGAGTGTGAATGTACTCTATTTGATTTTTCATGATACTTGATTCAAATTCCATCATAAGTCCTACCATATCGAAGAAGTCTCTCTCCTTCAAAATGAGAACAAACAACTCAATCCTAGCCAACCTCCTATACTGAGCTAATGTTTGATGTATATTGTTAGATATAGATTTGGAAGAAAGGAATAATAGAGAGAATCATAAGAACCCACAAAAAGGAAGGAGGCATGTACTCCTCTGAAGGGGTAAAACAGGCCCATGGGTGGAACTTATCATTGTCAACAAAATTAAAAGGAGTACATAACAAATTACAAATCCAAAAGATAATACAGTTGACAACAACATTTCTGAGTATTGCAAAGAAAGAAATAGAACAAAATCACAAAATCAAAATGCAAACCTCCATTCACAAGTACTCAAAGATTCAAAACGGGTCAAAATCTTTCATAGATGGCATAAATGCCTTCCAAAATTACAATCCGTGATGAAGAAACTTCAGTCATCCTGTAACCAGTATAAAGACTCTACTTGAAATCATATACTGGTACCTCAACATGCTTGCCAATATTCAAACCATGAATATTTTGAAGCAAAGTTTCATGATCAGTCAACCGTGGATCATCAAAGTTGTCTTAAAAAACATGAATTGAATCATTGTATTTGTCCATTTAAATTGCAACAATGTTGGTCATAATACTAGCATCTTTTCTGTGAAAACAACCTTTCCAGCCCCATAAGGACTAGCTAATCCTACCACCATAATTTCATCCATGTGCTCTTTGAGGAATTGGCATATACAAATTACTACAAAGAAGCCTTTCTTAAATGAAAGAGGTTATGGAATTGGAGCAATTTCATATCTATTCGCCTTTGCTCTCCTCTTATTTTTCTAGGTTTGTATCTAGCCAAGCTAGAGCTGTCAAGGATGATATCCCAGGTGGTTGGGAGGGTTTAATGATAACCTCCCCACCTCGTTCCAGTCTCATGATGCTACTATGTTGTAAATGTCTGATATATGTACTGATCTGTGAATTAAGCCGGAGGTGGGCTTCTTCTAGGGTTTCACACCCCTTTAAAAACTAGCCAAGTGAGAAAATGCCATTCCTATCACATTTTGCAACTTCTTGAAGCACATTAAATTCTATTATTAAGTCCTCTTGGCACTTCTATAAACCACAAATGATTTTTTTGTCCATCCAATGGCTAATTCTAGACTTTGATGCTTCCTTGCTATTTATTCATTAGGATCTATAGATTTTTTCACCTTTGTCCTTAGGATGAACCACATTAGATAGTTCGAAACGTCGACCGAATAATACTAATGTGATTAATCCGAAAGACAGGCTTACTAAATTATGGATCACAAAAGCCTAAGATCTAACATCACATAGGATTATTGAATTTTTATTAGATTAATTTAAGAAGACATTTTTTTTAGAGATAGGTAGAATTTAGAATTAGTTAAAATTTTTATCTTTTATTTTTAGCAAAAATTATTATTATTATTATTATTGTGAATCAAAGGTTTTCTATTAAGTTAAAAGATTACATTTCTACATATGGATTCCCAAAATCCTACTCGTCTCACTCTTACCAAATTTATTGGCAAACATGTGCAAACCTAGACACATAGCAAGTTCCCAAGATAGCAAAAATAGATAGAACTAGAAAGGCAAGTAAAACCAAAAACCTTGTAATACCAAAATACAACCAATAATCATTAGATATCAGAAGATTTGATCGGAGTAGGGTGTTCCAGATCTGAACCAAGAGATAGAGAGGGATTGAAGTCACAATGGATGTGTTTCTCCATATGGGCTTGTCTGATCCCAAGCCAATCCAACTTCTCTTGAATATGCCTCTTCCCCTCTCATCAAGTTGGCCAATCCATCATGCATCTATAATTGGTTTTGTTGAAGATGGTTCATGAAGTTGATTATGTCATTAAGGTCTTTGTGCCGAGACCTGTTGAGTTGATCAAAGGAAAGAGTGGTTTGCCTCAAAACATTTTCATTGTCAACATGTGGAAGGACTTGATCCATTGTAGCAGAAGGTAGAGAGTGTGTCAGGTTAATGACCACACCCAAGCCATGATATTCTTATCCATTCCCTCCACCTTTCCCCCTATCTCTCGTGCCTCTTCTCACTCGTCCACGTTACCGCAACATGGGCATATGGATTGTTGACAGACAAGTACTCACACTCCACTAGACTTCACACCTGAAGAGTAAATATATTACACCAAGACTTCATATCCACTAGAACACCCAAGGGAGCCACCCACCAATGTTTTGGACCACAAACACAATCCCTGCTATATATTATTGAATTCCCCCTAGGGGTCTCCTCTTGTGGTTACAAAAATGCTTGGAAGCTACCACAAAGGTGATAAAATACCGTTGGTGATGGTCTTCTATGCGGTTTCTCCCATGTTTGACACAAACTCGACCACTACCTAGACTTACTCCAAGAAAATATATGCAAACATAACTCCCAAGAAAGTGTTGTAAGAGCCTAGCTGAATTGAAGCTCAACTCAGTTAGGCCTAACACAAAACCATCACAAGTCAAGAAAACCTCTACCCATGCCAATACACACAAGATGATTTCATTACTAAGGGCTGGAAAACTTACCAGGTGAGATAGATAAGAGGCTGCACACAAATTTTCCTAGGTGAACTGCTTGACCCTCCAATAAAATAAAAAACCCCTAAAACTCCATACTTTCACGGAGAATTTAAGATTCCAAGAACCTTCATTTGCAACCAACCTCAAAAAACAATATCAATGAAACCAAATTTTTCAGATTCAAAGGTAACAAATGCAAAGTGAGAATCAATACTTCTTACCTTGTTTCAGACATGAATAACCCAAGTAACTTCTGAGACACACCCAATGTGCCTGCAACAAATTCAAAAGAGAGGTGACCAGATAACTCTTTTGGTAGCTTCACACATCCATGTCTGGTTCTTGGATTCTGTCTAAAATTTGTTATGCCAATGTCCCTCCGATTCGCTCTCCCAAAATGTAACTACAATAGGGATTCCTCTCCTTATTTACTCACCAGGAACATAGATGACATTCCCCTTAATTATCCACCACCTTTTTATCAAAGGTAGGAATAAAACACTCCCACAACCATCCCATACCAGGTTTCACAAAAATCCACCTACAAGTGAACCACCTTCCACACAATTGCATATGTTCTTGAAATATCACTAGAGCCAATGTTAAATGAAATGAATGCCACCTTACCATGGTGTGGCAACTCACACGAAGGTGCATGTTTCCCACTTGCCATGATATAAAACAATTAAATGCCTAAATTATCCTTGGGGTCATGAAACCCCATGTCAATCCCCACATCTCGATGCTCTGACAGCCCCATTAGGGAAACAACAATAGCAACAACAACAACAACTATTATTGTTATTAGGTTTTCTTCAGTTAAACATTTAATAATTTTTAAGTTAGTATTTAATTTAGATTACATTTATTTATAGATCAAAAAAAGATAAAAATCCCCACTATTCTTGATGAATAAGCCAAGCTGCTATATTTCTAGTTAAATAACATTTAAAAGTTTGGGATTTTTATCTTTGAAATTTAATACCTTGATTCTAAACATGATTATATTTTTCTTTGTCTTTTACACATAAAATTTGTACATAATAATCATTTATAGTTTGGACATGAATATGAAAGAATATTTTGGTAATAACATTGGTCCTTTCATCATTTTCATTAGAAACTTAAAAAAACTATAATAGATGAATATCATCAACATTTATCTGTGGTTTTCATGAACGCATGTATTTCTATGTCATAAGTTCTTTCGAATCAGTCAAGCATGAATATTTCATTATATTTAGACATTTGCACAAATCACTTATGTTATTATCTTGGAGAATATTTTACACTTGAAATAGCACTTGCATCAATAATTCCATCTTCACTATTATTTGAAAATAGTTAAACCCATCTAACGTTTAATTAATTTTGCAGTATACAATAATCACTCTAAAACTTGTTTGATTTATTGTGAGCAACAAACACATTTCACTTATCACTTATGGGATTACATTTGAATTGAAAAAATCTAGACAATTGAGCCACTTTTCCATTCAATTGTGGAATGAATGTGTTATACAATGATATAGATGATATGCTTTTACTATGTGGTTAAAATATCATTGAGAAAACATATTAAATTGGTGTATAAATTCATAAGAGATATCAAAATTGGCATTAGTGATTTACATGATGAGTTATGGAAACTTTATGAAATGTCTCAATTTCATTGGTTTTTCATTTACCATTTGATTCAAGCATTTGTATTTCTAAATTTAATAAATGGCGCTAACTATACATGTTGAAGAAAATAAGTACACAATCACATTTCACACAAACAAACTGTGAGAAAGAAATCCCCTTAGAGATATAGGATATGGACATGTTCTATCACCTATAAATAACAAGAAGTTCTATACTTAAGCCACTAAAATTATGGTTTGGGATTCACACACATAAGGAAAACCCATGACTTGCGGAGACTACTCATTGAGCTTAAGTCTCACCTTGTTGAAGATCTAGCTTACCCCTATTGGTACCCATTCGAGTAGTACTGTATTAGATAGAACTGAACCACATTACTTCTATGTACCTTAAACATTACTTCTACGCACCTTAAAGATATCAGAGGCACCCTAGGGAAGGCCCCGAATCTAGCCATTTACCCACTTGAATGTTATAGTGCACCAAAAATAACATTTGGGAAGAACACTCTCTCATACTAGCCTCACATTGGTATATTTGAGGGTTATAGCATTAGTCACACCCGTAATACGAGCCATTTATTTCTCATAAACAACATACTGCTGACTTAAATCACTCAAACAAGAATTTACTTTTAATCATGGGGTTGAAAGAATGTATCTTTATCTATGTTTCAACTTGATATATATGATAGAAATTTGTCAGAATAAATCATTGAACAAGTTATCATCATTTTAAGGAAGCATTAACATATAACATAAGTCATACTATCACTCATACCCAATGACAAACTTAAAACTAAAATCAAAGTTAAAACAAAGGGAAACCCCCCTTAGGTTAGGAAAAACACATTTCTGAAACCTAAAAGTAAGGGACAAGGTCATTGAGGTGACAATGGGTGGCTTTCCTGGTAGTACCCTTAGGTTCTCCCCATGGTGAGGTTGGGACTTTTTTCTCTATGGAGAATCCAACGATAACAGGAAACATGGGTTAGAATTGTGGATAAAGCTGAGGGTTAATTGAAGACAAATACATTCACTATAATTATTGATAATGACTACATTAGAATTAATGGTATGAGAAGATTTGAAAGAATAGTCACAAAGACCCCTTTTTAGTTGTTGAATTATTTTTAATCGATAACCAATCTAATTGGATTCATAAGGATCTCATAAATAATGGAATGAGTGTGCACACGTAACCTTTTGTAGTTCAATTGATAAGGTCTCTTATAGTTGTAGAAAATAATTATATAAATAACCATGAAACAAACATGAAACATTTCCAAAAGCACCATTAAATTGTATATCATAGTGTACAAAATACCACACTAGAATTAAAAGAAAGTAGCATGCATTAAGAACCATGATATTTTATCCATAACAAAAAATGATGGAATTTGGTGGAAAAGCACCTAGACTATAATATTGTTGATCTCTTTTTCTAGCTTAGGATAAGTGTTACACAGTAATTTGTCACCGTTGGTCACCGTCCCTGTTACCCTTGTTTTCGTACATTGGAGGACACATTTATGGACCTGTGACCAGTGACATAACCTAAAAACACTTGCATTGTGTTCCCCTTAGTATGTACTTCATATTCCCTGAAGACACGTTTTGCAAATTATCCCTAAAAAGTGCCCTTTTTCCATTAGCGCGGGTTCACAGTGTCTTACCCGCGCCAATGACTTAGTTCCTTAAAAGGGGGCGCGCCCATTGACGCACTGTCATAGATAAATGCCCGCGCCACCTAAATTTGGTTATGATTTTTAGCCAGCACGCATCCATATGTTTTTTCCTCCTTTGTCATGAAGTTCTATGAAGGAAAAATCCTCAAGATAGAGGTCGAAAGTCATTTTTTATCTATGAAAACTATGCTGAGTGGCTTTTCAGGGATAATGCCAATCTACAACAGGTGTCCTGGTACAATGTATTTTCCTCCCTTTTCCATCTATAAATGGCCATCCTCATGCATTAAACCAGCGAGTTTTTGCTAGAGTCTTTGTGAGTGTTGAAGTAATGCTAGAGTGATAGTGAGAATTGTGAAGTATAGGGAGGTTATGCTGCCGGAATTCTGAGAGAGAGAGGTCACTTTGCAAGGCGTATGTAGCTTCTTGCCCAGTCAGAGGAGGTTCAACGTCAGAACCTTGGTGGTAATCTTTCTCTGTTTTTACTCATTAATAGACGACTATCATTATGGTTCCACTCATGTGTCTTTATAACGGTGATTGAGTTATATTTTTTCTGACTGATATATAATTGCATATATTGGATTTTATGCTTGTATTTGTATCATTCTTTGCGTGTGCAGGTGTCCGTTCACGTGGATCGTGGGGATTGTGACTAGCCAGAGCAAAGGAACGGGAGCATCGATTCTTCTACAACTACTAGCGTTGGAATCCAGGTAGACCATCATCGTTGATCTCTGATTTGCAATTAGGAACCTGCGTGTTAGCGTTGTGTGATTGTTGCTAGACTCGTGTTGGGCTAGTGGGATCGCCTCTGTCTGCAGAGGGGATTTACCAGTTCAACGATTTGGTGACTCCACTTGGGAGAAGCTTGTTGTTTGTTTCTTTTGTGTTGTTTGATTTGTAAACTGTAGACGGAGCCTGAAGCACGGCCAGATAGCCTTCGAAACATTATTGCTTTGTAGTAGTGAAGTAGATCAAAGCCACTTCAGTCAATCTCCGGTTTGGTTTACAAACTGAACAATTTGAACCTTCCCTTGCATGTTATTTTTCTCTTGTTTGCTGGCTTGAATAGCTTTCTGGGTTGAATTTCTTGCTGTTTCTTGCTTGTTGGCCTTTCTAGATACTGTAAACCAAGCCTTGGACTACCTGTTTTATTTTTTTTACCTGGAAAACTTCATTAGCGCGGTTTTTCTTCTGACAGTCGCGTCAGTTGGTGCCTGTTTCTATCAGACAACCCGCGCCAATCCCTTAATAGCGCGAGTTGCAGTCTGACAGTCACGCCAGACTTGTTAACTTTTTAAGTTAGCTTGTTTGTCAGCCTTCTGAGCTTGGATTTGTATCTTTTCGCATCTTTTACAGCTCCTGGAAGTTTGTTGGACCCTTATGTGACTGGTTGTGCTTTTTATCCTTCAGTTGTCCGCCTTTTTCTATCGATTTTATATCTTAGCCCTAGTGGCTTTGCATGTCGAGCCTTATGTCGGATTTATAGTTTGATGATCCAGTCAGTTTATTGGTTGTTTCCCACATTCCTCTGGTAGTTGTACAAATTT
Source organism: Pinus taeda (assembly GCA_000404065.3). Classification (NCBI taxonomy): domain Eukaryota; kingdom Viridiplantae; phylum Streptophyta; class Pinopsida; order Pinales; family Pinaceae; genus Pinus; species Pinus taeda. The sequence continues at coordinate 16,156 of APFE030842286.1, read as the reverse complement.
TTCATTCTATGCTGCAAGTAAATCACTTTTAGCTTGTTTATTTCTTGCTTGACTTCAGTTGAACTTAGATTACATGGTTCTTTGAAGGTCTTGGAGTTTTCTTTGCTTTGATAGGTCATTTTTCATGTTTCAGAATTGGTTCTAGGTTCTTTTGAGTGAATCATCTGTTGACTGATTATCTCTTGAAATCTGTTGAGTGCATCATACTATTTTAAAAGAAAAGAAAAACAAAAGATTTTTTGCTTTTTATTAATTAGCATTTTTGTGTTAATTGGTGCTTTTAAAAATAAAAAAGAAAAAGATTTTCATTTCTTGTTATTAGTTGCATTAGGATCTTTGTGATCGTTTTGTTTGTATAAAATTCTCAACTCTCCCGTAGATAGAGTTGATTCAATGAAACGATACATTTTTCGCATATAGTTTGCATTTAGGAAGTTTTAAGAGATAACATACGGTAGGACCGAAAACTGAAACATAATCAAAGATAAACCGTAAAATGAATTCAATGAACCTAAAAACGCATTGGAACATAACGCTCATATTCTAGAGGTCTAGGTTAGAGACGTGTTTCGGCGTCTTTAAACCTGGTAGTTTATCGTTGAGTGGTTGGGTGATTCCTCCATGGTGAAACGGTAAGTGCTAGTACGGATTTTGCTCCCACGTACCGTCGAGTATATATTGGGAGACCCCTATAGGCTTGTAACCTTTGATCCATAGGAAGTTGAGTCTGCCACCCTACAAGCCGTAATGCATTGAACACAGCATTCAGGAAGATTGACTGCAGTACGGAAAGTCCTTGGTTATCATTTGATTGCCAAGGTGTATAAGCAGTTTTACGGATTGTTTGGCAAACCTTTTACCTAGTTCTTTCCAGAGTAGTCGCTTTTGATCCTTTTCAGACTCTCTAAAAGAAAAGGTGTAAGTGAGTGTCTTGTCACTTCGTGCTCATTAAACATTCGAAGTAGATAGAGTCATCTTTTCGTTCTTTTCTCGACTCTCGAAACATGTAAAGGTCAAGTTCAGTTCCTGTGTTTTAAAATTTATTTGGCCTCGATAACATTACCTGGTTAGATCTTGTGTGTGTTAGTTTGAATAGGACTCTTTTTGTTTCCTATGGCAACCTTTCCAGGGTTCACGAACCCAAGTTCCCCTCCTGACGGGAATCCGAATCATTTCCCCCCTCTTGGGAATGTTGGTGCTCCTTATATGGCGACGTTATCCCTTCCGGGGTTAACTGTCAGGTTGCATGTTTGGTTGTTTTCAACCTCTTTGGTCCCTATTGTGTCGGCTAATACTCCATCAGTCCCTCCACCTGCGCAACATCATGTTGCACCTGAGGTGGACCTCTCTCCTTCGACACCTACTTCTACGTCTCCTTCTTGTACATTGCCTGGTGAAAGTTTCGATTCGAATAACCAGGTGGCTAAGAAGTCTCCCAAGAGAGAGGTTACAAGTACAACGGTTCTCGTAAGCACACCTGAAGTCAGGCCCCTTTCTGCTCCTCCACGGAAAGTTAAGTTTCCTTTTCGATTATGCAAGGAATACCATCTTCTTCGCGATTGTCCTGGTATTCCCAGGATCTTAGAAGTATGGTCCCGTGATCCGGCCCACCCCTCATCGTCCATTGAAACTCACGGCGATGTTCCCTCATCAGCCGAGAGTGGCAAGGGAAGTGGGAAGATTTGAATCCCCTGCAGACTTTGTGAAGGAAATCATCCCCTTCACCTTTTTCCACTCATGGATAAAGCCTCCGTTGTTTTGGAAAGTCTCCCAACTCCCTCGCCCCAACTCCCCGTTGGATATCAACGTCTCTCTGCAGCTACAGATCATTCGCCTCCCAACAATGAGATTGGTTCACATTCTCCTCTTGTCTAGGCGCCTCTTCCCGAACCTGGCTGTGCCCAGTCTGTTCCAGAACAACCATTGGTCGGACAGAGTGTCATCCACTCTGTCTCGGAAGAGTCAAATTCCCATGTTCTTCTCGTCTCATCGGATTCTCCTGAGCCTGATGATGGTTTTCCCATCCCAGCCTCTCCGGAGAATTGCGATTCGGTCCCTCCCGAACAGGGGGGCAACCATATGGTTCCCCCACCAAGTAGTTCGGTCGTGTCCTTCGATTGGAGCTGTTTGACTACCCTTCCCCTTCCATCCCATGTGCCTTTCTGGGTCACTGCCTATGCCTCCCATATGGCGCTGCCTGGCACTGTGTTAGATGAGGGAGCATCAGTTAGTCTTATGCCCGTTACTACTTGGCGAGCTTTGGGTTCCCCATCGCTTGTACCTGTTGCATCGAATCTCACCGCCTTTGACGGAGGGACGAGTCAACCATTAGGGATCCTTCCAAAGTTCCCTATCACTTTGGGAGGCAAGAATGTCTATATAGACGTCTCGGTTACCCAAGGCTCTTTAGACTTCAGTCTTCTCCTTGGTTGTGACTATGTGTATGCCATGGGAGCCCTTGTTTCTTCACTTTTCCGTGTGATTTGCTTTCCACACGATGGAAGAATGGTGACGATGGACCAATTATCGTTCATTCGTCCACAAGCCCCTCCGGCACAATTACCCTTCCCTCTTGGTTCCCAACCACCAGTTGCATCTGTCTCACCTCAGATCAACTACGTGGCTACCTCTCCCATGTTTGTACCCAGCAATGCCTCTATCGTGCATAGTGTTCTGGGGGCATTGGGTCCCGACTTCCGAGACATTGACCTCCCATTAGGATTGCCACTCTTGGAAGCCCGAATTTCCTATTCATTATGATGAAGTTCGGAGGGAGCATAGTTCACTTTCCTATGTCAAGCTCCTTAAAAAATGAAACTAGGTCTGGGCGGAGCATAGTTCATTTCCCTCTGTCAAGCTCCCTAAAAAATGAAACAAGGAGTCTCGAGGATAGTTTTGCTAATGTATCAACCTCATTAAAATAATGAAACTGCTTGTATCCGAGGATAGTTCATAACCATTATGTCAACCTCATTAAAACAATGAAACGTGAGCTCGTGCATTTCGAGCGCATTATCATTATGTCAACCTTCAACCCATTTTCAATGGACTGAAGCTTGGGGGGCATGTACCTCGAATTAAGAAACAATGCTGGGGGGCATGCCCGTTTCATTTCTCATAAAGCATATTTTTCATACGTGATTCTCATGTGTGTTTTCAAGCTTTCATAAAAATAAAATATATGCGTGTGTGTGAATACATTCCAATGGGTCGTTTGTTATGCAAGTAGATACATCAGATTACATGTGTGTTGAACAGTCGCATAGCATATAAAACACATAATTACGTGAAGAAAAGATCCATCTAGGAATAAACATAAGCATATAAAAATAGATTCTTTTCCAAGCATAGTTTGCATGTGTGTGCGTGCTTTTAAGCTTGTCAAAAATATAAAAATATATGGATCACATGTTGTGCAACTGATACATTAGATTACATGTGTATTAGACATTTGCATAGCATATAAAAAAATCATCATATGTAAAAAAGATCCATCCAAAATCGGTATATATATATATATATATATCGTGTGGCACACTAGGGCACTCGAAAAATAAATGTATGTGTCTCAAACGTTCTCAGTGCATCTGAGACGTATGTCTCTCAAAACAACAGTGGAAATGAAACCTAGGCGACTACTGTGGTGGGTTATGCTCTCTGTAGTATGCCACCGCTCGTGCCACCCGCCTCAATAAGTGGTGCATCCTGGGTTCCACACCCACTGTGTGGATCTGTGCGGCCAAGGGGACCTCCTTGTTCCCCTGGTAGTCTGGAACTCCTGCTAGCAACCCCTCCAAGTTGTGGATCACTGTCTCCGCCTGGTTCCCTCCTACTGGAGCCAAGGCCAAGGCACCAGCACCCTGATCTGCCCTCCGCGCCTCTGGTGCTAGGCCGAGGGGTCTCACAGGTCCCACATCTGCACAGCATGAGCATTTATTAAGACATATACATGAAAAATACAAAAACATCATAAATGAAAATAAAAAAGATCAAGTGTCATACCTCCGTCATCCCACTGCTCTCCCGCAGGCAGCGGCATGTCTGGGTCGCCACGGAAGTCGATACCGGCATACGGCCAGTCCTCGACAAAAATGACCTGGCTCTCTAGCCACTCTCGGAAGTAGAGGCCCCAGGACACTGAACGTCCACCACCTTTGCGAGGCATGACCCGAGACCACTTGGTGGCCCTCGTCTCCCACGCATTGCGTGGTGGGTCTAGTACCATGGTCTGTACCCAGAGGGCCGGCACCTACTCGAACATCAGTGGGAGTAGAAGAGAACCATAGCCGAACTGCTTCGACTCTCCGCGTCGACAATTGTTCAGCTGTCTCTTCATGCTATTTGTCACAGCCGCCGCCCAGTTAAAGATCGTGGGCTGTAAGCAATCCATGGCAAGCAAGAGATTGGCCTTTGAGGCCTCATGGTTCTCCAGGCTCCCTGCTGCCCGCGTAACCAGGAAAAGGATGGTACGAAGAACTATGTCGGCACGCTCACCGACACCCACCGACGGGATACTGCATTTCCCACTCCGTGTCTTGACCGCCTGTGGGCAGACACGAGCCATCAGCTGGTCTAGCATCTCACCGCTAGGACGCTGCCCCTCCAGAATGGGCATCGCACCTCGGCGAGACAACCCAGTCAAGAAGTAAATATCAGTAGAGTCGAACTCAATGTATCGACCTCGGATGGTGAATTTCCCATCCATTGGGTTCCATGCTCGAATCAACAGCTCCAGCAAGTCCGGCTGAGCTCTCAACCGCGGAGTGAGGAAGAATTTCATCAAACCGCATGCCCGCATTGCATTGCGGCATCCGGCATCGGCAAATGCAGCAATATCAGCATTATCATGATCCCTCTCCTGCCATGTAAAATCCATGATGCCAAAACTCATTTAGAAGCCTGCATGTGAAAAATAGCAATTAAATTTGAAAAATTGATATGTCACGGCGCCAGCGCGACTGTTTCTAAAACAGTCACGCTGGAAATGGCCGCCCGTGATTTTTTCACTGGGTCAGCACAGAAGGACACGGGTTTTCCGCGCTGACCCAGAATGAACTACATGTTGGAAAGCCCGATCAGTGCGGACCCGATAGGGAAATCCGCGCTGACCGCGAGCGCTCCAACTTGCTAAGAATTTGGCCAAACGGCCAAATCCCACGGTGGATTTGCATAAAAACATGACTAAAATGAAGCGCAGGACAAGAGGAACCTACCTGGAATCAACGGTCGGGAAATCAGCGTCCGGATGAGGAAGAATCAGCTCTGTCAACTTTGTAGTATTTCAACGTTCTTCAGAGCTCCAATGGTAAAATGGTAAAAATGATTTTACAAACCTCCTATTTATAGTAAAATTTCTAAATTTGGCTAAAAATCCTTATAAATGTGGGTTTTTCCTATAGTTTTGCCATGGATTCATCCAGATGTGATTAATTATGTCTTAATGCATGTCTTGTTATGATTTTTCGACGTATCGAATAGGTTTATGCGGGTATTTGTCTTGTGCAGGTCCTCAGAACCGGCAAGGTCGCGGTGGATTCATATACACTTGGTCCAAAAAATGTCGTCGTTAAGCTCTTTTCCGACATAAAACGAGAAAAGATTGCCGAGCCTCCTCTCAGCTCGTCTAAAGGAACGAGAGGCGGTCGTTTTAAAGCTCTTTTTCGACCGTTTAAAATAACAAAGATTGCCGGGTGTTTGTCGTTTCACACTCGTTTTTGGTTCTGAAATGACGTGATATCGATCGCTTTTTTAATTTTTCGGATCGATATCGCTATTTATGAAAAGTACTCCTCGGTCGTAATGATCGGGCGGTTCTTTCGAGCATCATTTTATACTTTTTCGGGCTTGAGAGACACAACTTTACGAAAAAGCACCCCCCTGGAGTTTCCTTTTCAGCGGTCTTTTCAAACTCTCTAAACATGAAAAGACGCCGAGTTTTTCCTTTGTCAGACTCGTTAAAACTAAATGACATCGGGCTCCGTCGCAATGACGCTCTTCAAGCATATGCTATCCCCGTCAAGCTTGTCATCCAAAAATAAAAAATAATCGGGGTACCCGCCAGAAATGGTGGGGGAAATAAAGGAACCGTAATCGTCGTCATCGGCAGTATGTCGCTCTTGAACATGGCACTGTTTGCATTCGTGTCTGGGTGGGGACATCTCATCTCACTTCACTCTTGCCTCCATGGGTTTGGGTTATCCTATTTGGCCACTCATCTGCTCATTGTCCTTCCATTACGACCTCTGAACATTTGACCCCCAAATACTGCCAAATCCATCATTGTGCCGCCAATATGGTCAAGAGAAGTTGGCCTCTGCGAGTATAACCTCCCGCTGATATTTTACACAAAACAAACTTGTCTCTGCCCGTCTCGCGTCGATGATGTGGGGAACATTATGGCCCACCTTCGATAAAGATCACTTCCTGTCGACTTCAACTCATTATCCAGGAGTGACCTAGAGACTCCCTTTAGGTACCTTGGAGCCTGCATCCCTCAATGGCAGGTTCTTCGTGTTCGACGCGAGGTTTCCATCATTGGCCTCCGATCGGATGACTCCGCGGGTGTTCAACACTGGCTCATTCATTCACATGCCGTGGATTGTACCTACAGTACCTTGAGGGCCATCGTTATCATTGGTGGCCCCTCTCGCGTCTGTTAACAGCTTCCATCATTGGCTGGTAATCAGACGATGTTCAAACATGTTCAACTTCGACACATATATTCACATGTTTGAACTTGTACTTTGTTTGGGTTTGGATGGAGCGCAAGACCCTGGTTCTAGTCCATTGTAGGCCAGGTTGCGATTTTGTGGGACATCATTACATGACTCATCGATGGATGGCTGCGACCATACCTGAGTCTTCTTAAGGATGGCTGCGACCATACCTCTTATCATTATGGTCTCTTCAGTTGGGTGGCTGCGTCCACGCCATAGACCTTTCCTTCACATGTCTTTTGGATGGCTGCGCCCATGCCTAGACTACATGTAATTGAAATATCAGTTGTATCCGCCTGCAGTTTCTTCCTGGTGGTGTTCCAGTCCAGCAGTCTTGTAAAGCATTTCACCCCTCCCACTCTCTCGGGCTTCATGCTTTAGGGGGCATCTGTTACACAGTAAAATGTCACTGCCATCATGTCAGTCTCCCTACTGTGCTATAAAACCACATTCACCTCACTTATGCTCCCTCATGGCTTAAAAACCCTCTTTGCCTAAGTTAATTGAATCATCGCGTCTGTTTGTTAAATAACCGCGCTGACAGGCGGAGGCTAATGTAACTGCTGCGCTGCCAGCACAGAAGCACACGTGTTTTCCGCGCTGGTCCAATTTTACGGACAGCGCGCCCTCCGCTTGTACTATTGAGCGCTGACCAGACCTATTCTATAATAGATCTGCGATATCAACGCGCCAGCTCAGTTTCTCACCCGCGCTGATTCTGTTTAGGCGAATTTGTTCTAACAACCAACCTTCCAGAGGACTCCAGGTTTGGTTGTTAGCATTGTTGAGGTCACCATCCTTTCTCTGGTATGTCTGTTCGACTGACCATCCACTTATCTTTGGGGAAAGCTCATCCTTTACCTATTCATGGAGACTCCTTCTCCTTTATAAGCCACCTCCATTGCCCATGAGCAGCTAGTTTTTTAGTTTGGGAACATATAGACTTTGATAGAAGAATTCTTGGCATTAGTGCTGCTTTTGTAGGCATTTGGTGTGTTGTGTGAGGATTGCTTTTGAGCTTGAGGAAGGCTATGAGCTTGTTGCCTTGTATGTGAGAGAGAGACCTCTTTGACTTGGGAGATTTGATTCAAAGGTGAATGCTTGGAAGACATGCTAGCTGGACCCTCTAGAGAAGGACTCAGCGTTAGGACTTCGGCTGTACCTTACTCTATTTTCTGATTAATAAAGATAAATGACTACTCTTATGGTTCCATTTCCATTTGTCCTATGAATGATTAATGTAAATTGTATCCTTCCTGACTGATACATAGTTGTTTTTAGTAGATTTTGCGCTTGTGTTTGCCCTCTCTTTGCTTGTGCAGGTGTCCGCCCATGAGGATAGTGGAGGACTGTGATCGGCTGGAGCGAAGGAGCGAGAGGATCATCTCTTCGACAAACGTAGCGTTGGAATCCAAGTAGGTTTCTTTTACCCACTTGTTAACCACTTGTTAATTACAACTAGGAACCTGCGGTGTAGCATTGTTTGATTGTTGCTAGACCCCCTTTGGGCTAGTAGGGATCGCCTCTATCCGTAGAGGGGATTTACCTCTCCAACATGGACCAATCCAAGGATGAACTGGAAAAAGAGATTGAAGAAATGTGGTAGTTGATGATGAAGCAGTCCAAATGGAGGGAAATGGTAGCAGCAGGAAGCATGATCAATCAAAGTTTGAACCTGATTGACAAGAAGAAGAAGATGGAGTAGAAGACAACAGACATACAACAACAACAAAGGTACAAAGCATTTGGACAATTACAAAAAAAAGTATGGGATCCAGGAAGACAAAGATCAGAAGACACATGATCAGGAGATCATGAATATTTTCTACTTTGGGAATTTGATGCAGGAGCATTCAACCCAAGAGAAAATCATTGTAATTAAGTAGACATAGGGGGGTAATGTGTTTTATGGAAGTTAGTTTCCTAAGTCTCAAGTTAATGTAATATTTAGTCTTTTAAGTGATTTAATTAGATAATGTGAGATGTTTGTAAATGCTCTTGAATAAATGAGAACATGAGTGGGAAATAATGACAAAAGAGTCTAAAGTCAATTAGGACTCTTTAAGAAGTTCCATGATTTGTGGGACTAAGGAGAGATCTTAGGAATTAAATGGAGATTAGAAGTGGATGTAGAGGATAGAGGATTTAGGAGTTAGTGCAGTAGATTTAGGAGTTGAACCAGGATTAGTTCAACGAACCTTTCTGGTATAAATGTAAGCCTACTGGTAGAGCTCAGGAGGAAGCCACGAATAGTTGAGGATCAGGCCTATGCGAGACACAGAGTCTCGAATGTAATCGTGTGTTTATATTTATATATACATATATTTATTCCTGACTGTGTCAGTGTGTGGAACGAGTATTTCATGAATGAATTACTTGTGAATCCGTAGGTTCTGTAACAGGCTTGCAGACAGAGTTCAGAGGAACGTGCAGAAGAGCAGAATGATTCAGAGAGATCATAATGGGTCATTGAATCCAATTAAGGAAATAGAGTGAAGCTTTGGAGAGAAGTTGCGAAGCAAGAATTCGCTGAGGAGTTCAACTCAGAGGAAGTTGAGCAGTGGAAACAGAAAGCAGAGTTTGAATAAATACACCGAGGAGAGGAATGATTCGGAGAAATCGTAATGGAGCATTGAATCCATTTGAAGGATCCAAGAGGACAATGATCAAAGGAGCATGCAGAGTTAAGCTCAGATCAGAGTGGCACAACGGAAACAGTGAAGGATGAAGAACCTTTGAAAAAACCCGGAAACTATCTCAACCACTGAAAATGGCATAAAAATTAAGTTAGGCAGAAGAACGGATAAGTGAAGTATCCATGCATTGTAGCCGACAGATTGAGAAGACCAACGGCCAGGATTAAATCACAAGAGTGGGGAAATCAGGATCGCATCACAATCCTTCAAAGGAAGGAAGCGATTGCGACATGCGATGTATAGCCGGACCCGAAACCCTGTCGAATATGGCCTGAAACCCATCGGGTCCGAAATATATGTCGGATCAGAGTTTAAAGTGGAAGAGTCAAAGATCAAGCGATAACCGATAGCGATATTGCGACATCGCCAATAAGCGATGAGGCCGATCGGAGATCAGGTAGATCGGCGATCAGAGAAGGTGAAGATCGGAAGTTATAGCAGAAAGGCTTGAAGGAGGCAGACCCGACGATAATTATAGTCACGGGTGTAATGTTTTTGAGTTCCGGCCTATGTGTTCTAGCAGAGTTTTCCTTCATATTTCTCTTGTTCCTGTGTAATTCCGATATATGTGTTGTCTGAGTCTTTTAATGCAAAAGTGATGTTAACGATTCCAATAGTCGCAGATTGGAGTTGGAGAGGTGGTGAGGCATATATGTATGTATGATCCGCAAAGGGAGAGATGCCCGATTGCGATAAAGGTAGCCTCGAGAAATGTGCAGAGGCCGTACCGAGAGGAAAAAAAAGGTGTGTTTGCGTATGTTTTCCTTTGTAAATGGTTTTCTAAGGAAAATAGCACTGATGGGTAAGTTTTACGTATTAACCATATATAACCAAAGGTAAGAGGGAAAAGGTTATATATGCGGACTTAAGGAGTTCAAAATTCCTGATAGAAGGTTTAAAGCGGGGTGATTAATTTCCTTTCAAAAGGAAAAGGTGGGTTAATGTGTAGACTTTCATAAGTCTATGAATCATTCCGCACGAGACTAGAAGAGGGCCTTAACCATTAGAGATGGAAGATTTGACTCCTTTGTGAGTTAAATACCTGGGACAGATGTGTGAATGCATTTTACATGCATACTGTGGGTGTAAGTGGGGGTAACCTGACCATCATATATATCTATATATATATACCAATGAAAAAAACAATAATTTTATTAGAAGTATAAAATTACATCCACATATGCTTGAAGGCATTAAAAAAACAACTTGAGGCCGAGAAAAAGATAGGACTCCACAGGGTCATAAGTATACCATCAGAAAAATTCCATAAAGTCTACTGTCGAAATATGCATTTAATGCTGAAAAATGTATCAGTCCATATGGAACCTATCGGTAAATCATAAGCCTGCTCATAATGGCATGTGTACTATGATATATAAACAGTCTAGATATACAAATATAATAAACTAAGGAAGGATCAAGCAGACCCAATTTGGGCCCAGTGACCATGTAAAGACTCTGTCTTATGGCCATCTTTTTCCTTTGTGATTTTCCATGCTCCTGAGTCTAAGTCTAATCCCATCATTAAGAGGAAGTCTTCTTGTTGATTTATGTGCCTAAGGATATGGTGATAGGAGATATTAGTGAAACATTGGACCATATGTTGAATATTTTGAAGAAGTGGTTGAAGGCTAAAGTTTTGTAAATAATATTCTCCCCTCATCCATTTGATCACCAAAAGAGAATTCCAATAAATATGAATATTTGAGATGTTATGTTTGAGATCAATATGCAGGTGGATCTTGAGCGCCATAAGTTCTGCATAATTATTGGTAACCGGGCCTAGGCTTGCCCAAAAAGAGATTGAATGACGCTTGGAAAAGAATAGGAGGCACCCAACACCTCCTTTTGGGGGTTTCTATTGGGAAACTCCATCAAAGAAGGCCCATAAGGAGGATGTTTGTATGATGACCCCTTGGCTAGGTGAAGGCTAGATAGAGGCGATTGGCTTGAAGCCTATCTCAAGTACAACCAAACCTTGGATAACAACCTTCATAATGAAGGGAGGATTATCTTCAAAGGTAACTTGATTTCGTTTAAGCTAGTTTCCCCAAGCAATTTATAATTGGGTGGGGGGGGGGGGGGATGTGTAGTTCTTGTCAACAGATGAAGAAAGCCAAAATTTTAGAAATTCTTCAATGGAGGGCCTTGACTAGCAAAAAACTACACCTTTTAACTTAGAACCCCCCCCATAAACCTCCTTGGAAAATAAGCAGTTGATGAAAAGATGGTTGATAGACTCCATTTCTACCTTACAAAGAGGGCAACGAGCGAGCCCCTGGAAGGATCTCTTTTGCAAGTTGTCCCATTTGGGAGCCTTATTTTTGAGGAGATGCTACATGAATAACTTTTCCTCAGTAGGGCAATGAAATTTCCAAAGCTTCTTTCCCCACCAAAGTGGATGGGAGATGAAAACTTCATACACAATACATTTATAACTGAATGTTGGCGAGTAGTGGCTAGATGGGTCCCCAGAACAAATAATGGCATCCATCATATTTACTAAGGAGATATGAGAATTACATAGAGCTGATATGCATTTATTCCATCTGTCTATCAACTCCTCTTCCAAATTTAGCTCTTTACTACTCGACCAGTCCTAAAATCTATGATCTCCTACTTTCTTGGAGATTTGTGATAATATGTAAAAGAAACCTTCCTTTTTAATCTATCTAATGAGAATTTATACAACCAATCTAGGCATCCCTTCCAATGATACATTGAGCTTCATTCCTTGATTTCCAACATAAATATCTGGGGGAGGGTATTTAAAAAGCTTGAATGAAGGCCTTCCAAATAATAGAACTAGATGATATAGGTTTGTTTGGATCCCCGATTCAATCCATCAAAGGAGTAGGATTGATATATTTCTGAAAAGTGTATTAAGTCCATAATCCTTCACCTTGAATAAATATCTAGCCATATTTTGTAATGGTGATGGATTTTCAAGAATAAAGGGAAAAAGGCCTCTTGTCTTCCTTGCCTACCTATAGGAACTGAAGAGATTTATATTTTATCTTATCAATGATCTCTCTGGGAATCCATGCTAGGGTGGACCAAAATATCTGAGTAGTTTCAATGGTTGATTTTATAAGGACTAGACAACCAACTCCAGAGAGCTAATTGTTGCACCAAAATTGGATTCTATTTTCAATATTCCCTATCATACAAAACCAATCTAACTTTCTATAGTTATTTGTTTTAAGAGTAAATTGAAAACATTTCATTCCTTGATTTAGGTCCCCAATTGGGACCTCTAGAGCTATGGAAAACCTTTGCTGATCTTGTATGGACGCGAGCCATGTGAAAAGGGAAGATTTTTATTTGTTTATTATCATTCGAGTCAAATTGCAAAAAACTTGGAGGACAAAGATAATAGAATCCATATTTAGAATACCACCATCACAAAAGATGAGAATATCATCCACAAATAGAAGGTGTGTTAGGGAGTAGGTTGGCCCCAATCGGATTCCTTTGAAATTATTTATGACTAGAGCTTCTTCGATGAGTTTGCTGAGGCTTTCCACATTTAGAAGGAACAAAAGAGGAGACGAAGGGAATCCTTGTTGAAGACCCTGACTTTCATTGAAAAAGGTGTATGTAACATCATATATGAGGAGGGAAAAGGAAGATTATGAAATACATCCCATAATCCAAGATACAAAGAAGTGGTGGAAACCCAGATGTAGAATAATAAGTATGATATATAGTCAATTCACCCTATCAAAAACTTTTGATAGATCAAATTTAAATACCACAACCTTCTGATGTTGTTTGTGAATGGAGTGAAGCTCTTCTTGAGCCAAACCAATGGAATCATGAATCTATTTATCTCTCAGGAATCCAAAATTTTCTTGCGAGATATGCTTAGAGGGTGTTCTCTTAATCCTCACAACTATAATTTTTGCAATAATTTTATAGACTAAATTCATAGTGAGATTGGACGGAAAAGGTTAAAGGATGTGGGGTTATTTGATTTAGGAATGAGGGCAATGGAGGTGGAACCAAAGGGGGAAATGATTTGTCCCTGTGATTTTAAGTACTCCACCACCTTTAAAAGATCTGGTCCCATAAAATCAAAGCATCCAATATAGAATTCAATCAAGAGTCCATTTGGGCTTAGATTTTTGGCTTTCTGAAATCCATGGACAATCATTTCTAGTTTGTCCAAAGAGACTTTGTCCAGAAGAGAATCGTTGCCTTGATCCTTCAAAAACCAAGGGAGGAAGATGTCACTTTGAGGATATGATCAATATATACCCTTGTCTTGCCTTGATAAATCTGACGAAAATGTGAGAAACCTTCCAAAACAATGTCCTCAAAAGTGGTGGCTTGGGAGCCATCACTATATTGAATAGAGATGTATTTAATTAATCAAAATATTTTGAATATGTTATTACTTGATTGGGGGAAATTATTCTATTGAGTAGAAGAGAATTGATGCAAGATTATTCCAAAACCCTTTTTGAAATAATGAATTGCATATGTTATTTTAAAATATATAGAAGAATTTTTGGGAAATGATCATAACAAATATAATGAGATTAGGATGTCCATGATATTCACTCAATGGGTGAGATTTATCCATAATAAATTTAAAGAAACATGTGATGGGGACAAATCAAAGGTTGATGCAAGTTTTAAAAAGCAATGTTGTATGAAAATAAGCTTCATAATTAGCAAAGAAAGTGTTATGCTCTTGACTTGCTAGAAATTATAGAATGCTAAATATGCGAAGAAAAACAACAAGTATTTTATTATTCAGAGATAAATGCAATGTTCACTTGCCTCTTCGAGGGGGAAACCTTTAGCAGAGTAGAGCTCGATTACAAAATAAGACTCGAGGATCTTTCCCTTCTAACTACGACTATTTATAGCTAAATGACCTCCAACAACCAATGACTAGTGGTCCTTTGCATAGCATGGGTTAACCACTTTATTTATTAACTATGACCCATTTGCAATTAACTGTGGTCCCTTTCTTAAATGCGGGTCAACCAATTACAATTATTAATACGGGCTTTATTGACTCTTTAACTAACTATGACTATGACTTGATCCTATTGGCTTTATTAAATAAATAAAGGGGTTAGGGTTGGACCCTAACATGCCCTCCCCCATCAAAAACAGCCTTGTCCTCAAGGCTGAAGCTGTGGAAACTGCTGAAGAATAGTGGCTAGTTCCTAGGTCGCATATTATGGAGAGGTGTCTTTCCACTTGACGAGGAATTCCTTGATTGTGCGGCCGCACATATGTCTGTCATGAGTATCGAGGACCTGTTCTGGTTGGAGCCAGAGTGAACCTTCCTCATCCAATTTGGGTAGACTAGTTTGAATTCTACAATTGTTCCCCACCACTTTCTTGAGGCATGATACATGGAAGACTGGATGGAATTTTGAAGTTGTTGGCAAGGCTAGCTTGTAGGCTACTGCTCCAATGCGTTGAAGTATTTGATAAGGTCCGTAGAATTTTGAAGCTAATTTCTGGCAGCCCTTTTCTTTGAACGATGTTTGCCCATATGGTTGCAACCGCAAGAATACCTGATCCCCTTCTTGAAATATGGGCTCTGAATAGTGTTGGTATTCCTGTTGTTTCATTCGATTCTAAGCTTGATGGAGATTATCTTTGAGATGAGCTAGCATGGCCACACGGTTCTGTAGGAGTTGATCAACTGTTTGCACCTTAGAGCATCCAAGGATATAATAAATAGGTGAAGGTGGGAGTTGAACATACATGTTGGGTTGTGTTATATTCTTTCCACATAGTTAACAAGGGGTTTGAGGGGTACCCGTAACTGCACTTTATGGGGTCCGGGGCAGCGCCCCGGAAAATTTTGGTTTTGGACCCTATGTTAGGTTGGGCGGACCCACCTAT
>APFE030842282.1:0-12614 GCA_000404065.3 Pinus taeda | reverse complement strand
ATACCTCGGTTATTCGCAGGATATGCTACCAGATATGCCAAATGCCTCCGCCGTTACGCAATTTTTGGCTAACGCGAACTATTTCCGGTAGGCATCTCCTTGAATACGCGAGTTCATTTATGCCTATCCGAGCATTTTTTGCCAGATATGCTAGGTCTTTCTCTGCAATGTGGGTTAGTTATGGCCAATATGCGAATTATCTACCTGAAAAGCGACTTATCGCCAATGGATACACGACTTATCTTGCCGTATACGCGCGTTATCTTGCCGGAGATAACCAGAATGATATGTCGGAGATAACTGGAATGATAAGTCGCATTATTAGGCAGTCGTGCATGCTCGCCAGGAAATACCTCACATAACCGGCCATGAGTAGCCCAAAATGAACTCGCGTAGACGGTTTCGTGTTATCACGCCGGAGATAACCGGAATGATAAGTCGCAATATCCCCGCAGTAACCGGAATGATAAGTCACATACCCGGCCTATCGTGCCTCCTCGCCCGGAAATACCTCACATAACCGGTAATGAGTAGCCCGAAATGAACTCGCGTAGACGGTGTCGGGAATGGTTTGCCCCATACATATCTGGTACACACATTCCACATACCTGGCAAAAGTGTGACTCGCGTACGCTATGAATAGCGCACGTATCATACGATGTTGCTGATAATGGCGAGCGAATTATCTCGCGTTGCAGAGAATGGCTGGCGATTGTGGTTATCTCTTGTTTCAGACCATGGCCATGGTAATTCACATGAATTATCTCGCCGGACCCAAACCAACGAACTACCTGATCTGACGGACTATTATTATCCATTTGCCGCCTCTGATAAGAGCAAGATTGGTGTAGATGTAGCTCATATGCGCATGGTAGGGGCACGTGGTTCGATTCCCCGCATCTCCAAATTCTCTGGATATCTAGGGATTTGATATCTCTATTTTATCTGTGCTGTTTGGTCATTTCATACAATTAATTTAATGTAGATGTAGGCAGTTTGTAGCTGAAATTCAAATCCTTTGCCATTAAAGATCACTACCCCTAAACACTAAACCCTAAAGAATTTACTAAAGTGTTATAAACCCTAACCCCTAAATCCTAAAACTTAAACCCTAAACTCTAAACCTCAAACCTCAAACCCTACACCCTAAACCCTAAACCCTAAACTTAAACTGGTAAACCCTAATCCCTGAATTCTAAACCCTAAACTTAAAATGTTAAACCCTAATCCCTGAATTCTAAACCCTAATCATTTTATAACATTTTAAAAAGTGTTTCGTCACTTTTATCTAAGTGTTTATTAAAATCATTTACCTAAATCTTATAAACATTAAACCGTTAACCTTAAACACTATACCCTAAACCCTAAACCCTAAACCCTAATTCCTATGCATTTTATAACATTTTAAGAAGTGTTTTTTACTTTTTATTAAGTCTTTATTAAAATCATTTAGTAAAGTGTTATAAAAGCTAAACCTTAAACCCTAAACCCCAAAACCTTAACCACAAACCCTAAACTGTAAACAACCTTAAACCCTAAACCCCAAACGGTAAACAATAAACACTAAGAATTTTATAGGATTTTAAAAAGTAATTTTTATCTTTTATTTGAGTGTTTATTAAAATAATTTACTAAAGTTTTATAAGCCCTAAAAGTTAAACGCTAACTCCAATCCCTAAATCTGAAACCCTAGGAATTTCATAACATTTTAAAAAGCATTTTGTAAGCATTTTATAATGCTTTAAAAATCATTTTAGAACTTTCATCTAATTGTTTATTAAAAGCATTTACTGAGTTGTTATAAATCGTAAACCCTAAAATCTAAAAAGTAAACCCCAAACCCTAAACCCTAAACCCTAAACCCCAAACCCTAAACTGCCAACCTTAAACCTTAAACCCAAAACTGTAAACCATAAATCCTAAGCATTTTATAACATTTTAAAAAGCAATTTTTATTTTGTATTTATGTGTTTGTTAAAGTCATTTAGTAAAGTGTTATAATCCCTAGACCCTGAACCCTAAATGCTAAACCCAAACCCTCAATCCTAAACAGTAATAATTTCTTAACATTTTAATAAATCTTAAACCCTAAACCCTAAAACCTAAACACCAAACCTTATACCCTAAAACATAAGAATTTTATAACATTTTAAAAATAATTTTTTAACTTTTATTTAAGTGTTTAGTAAAACCATTTACTAAAGTGTTATCAACCCTAAACCCTAAACACCAATTCCTAAGCCCTAAACCCTAAGAAATTTAGAACATTTTAAAAAGTGTTTTATAACTTTTAATTAAGTGTTGATTAAGCCATAAACCATAAACCACAAGCCCTAACCTAAATAGTATACCTTAAAACTAAAGCATTTTATAACATTTTGAAAAGTGTATTGTAATTTTTACTTAAGTTTTTATTAAAAGAATTTACTAAATTGCTATAGACCCTAAACCCTAATCATTTTATAACATTTTAAACCTTACGCACTAAATCCTAAGAATTCTATAACATTTTAACAAGCATTTTGTAATCTTTTTCTAAGTGCTTATTAGAAGCATTACTTAAGTGTTACAAACACTAAACCCTAATCATTTTATAATATTTTAAATGCCAAACCCTATATCCTAAACCCTCCATCCTAAACTGTAAACTTTAAACCCAAAGCATTCTATAACATTTTAAAAATTGTTTTGTAACTTTTATTTAAATTTTTATTAAAATCGTTTGATAAAGCATTATAAATCTTAAACCCTAAATTGCAAAAAATATACCCTAAACACTAAAACCTAGGAATTTTATGACATTTTAAAAAGTGTTTTGTAACTTTTATTTAAGATTTTATTAAAAGCATTTACTAAAGTGTTACAAATCCTATACCCTCAACCCTAAATCATAAACCCTAAACCCTAAACCCTAAACCCTAAAATCACATTACATTAAACTTTAAATAGGTGTGGTAAACATAATAGTTAAGTTGTAATGTGGTGGTGTAATGAAAATGTGTTATGTTTGTTTGGTGCAAGTCTTGGTTTTAACCCCCGAGTCTACCAAAAAATATTTTTACACTGCATGTTGAGTCGACCTTTGGGGAGGGACATGTGGTGGCCTCCAAGCCTGCCACTTTTCCCCTCCTCGTTGGTCATCCATTAACCAAAAAAATCATGCGAAGTCACCACATCTGATAACCAACCAAAATATGATGCTTGTAAATGCCTAATTGGACCTTTGACCACTGTTGACCTTGCGCACTCACCTCCCATGTTAGTAGTACGAACAGCTGATCGTGCATTTTCTTTTAAATTTATTCTGCTTTGTAAAGCAGACACAACATGATGTCTTCCTCATACGAACTTGGATTTCAGTGAAATGAGTTGCGTTGGGATAATTTTGTCGAGAATGACGTACTCATTTATGTTTCAAGCCATTCTGAGAAAATTTATTTTTGAGCTAAATATTGAGCACTTGGTCAACATTCAAGGGTGGTAGCCAAGCATGTGTGGAGTGAAAATGCGGAGGAAAAATAATTTAGCACCATCATTAGGAATTCTTCACAAATGAGCTTAAATCCAACGGGTGTACAATTTTGGAGTGGGATCAATGTCATCAAGAGGTAGCATAGCAACAAGCCTGGTGGGCCTTATGTTGTTGAGAATCACTAGAGATGACTGTTTTATTCTGAGGCCCTACATTGTAGGTCCATGTTTCATTTTAAGATCGAATGCTTCAGATCACCATATTTGCTTCACCCAACCTTTAGAGGCCAGTATCTCTCCCTTTCATGCTTACTTTCTTCTTTTTTTCAAATTAATGTGTTTGTTTCCTCCACTAGATTATACCTTTGGGTTACACTGCACATATGACATAGGATTTTGCTTTTCTTCAGCATGGAATCCATGAGTTCGATAAGGGTTTAGATAATATGAATATTGTAGTGCATAGAAGGTTTGGTAAATTTGGGTGGAGGAAAGCAAGGCCAAATCATGACAAGTAATATTGGTATTAGTGTTATGGTAGACAAGTTTCTTGTACTAGGGTCCAGAATTATAACAAATATATTTCCCATCAAATGGAAAAACCAAATGGAAGAAAGAAAATTGGAACATGAATAAGGATAATATCTTTGAACTGACATTTGAAATTTCATCTAATGGGTATTTGCAAGCCAATCACCATAAAACTAGACCTATTACTAGCTCACTCATATGGACATCGCAACACATGTATTATAGAATATTCTTCATTTTCTTAACTTAGAAGTTATCAGTGTTGAAAATTGTTGTTATTGATGTGAAAGGTTGTCCAAATGAAAGAGGAAATTACATAGTCAAATATGATATTATGATACTTTTCTAATGGTATATGGCACTCCCTCTAATTCCATAGGAATGAGGAGATATAAAATATTTTTCAATATGACCCAAAAAATCTATAATCAGACCACATTTAGATACCGTATCTTTGAAGGTTTACTTTCTCAAAATACTGAGATCAAATGGGAGCATAAGATATATGGTTAGAAAGATGATGCCAAGATATTTCCAATTGTATATGGCACTCCTAACCCCTCAAATTTGAGGTTAAAGGGATTTTTTGATACTCACTATACATTATGGCATTTGAAAAAGTCATCCCAACTACTGGACAAGCCATGTAATGTACCTCCATGGCCTACCCAAAACATTCACTGTTAGGCTCCATTAACTTAAAAACTTTGTCTCTATTATAGTTAGATTTTGACCGTATTTACTTGTACATTAATTTTAGTTATTATATGAACACTATCATTCAAACATTCATTCCAATTTCAAATAAAGTTGAATAACCCCAAACATCGGTCATTGATGTGATCTTTTTATTTCCTCAATAAATCTTATATATTGGATGAATATTAAGCATATTAGACTTCCATTCATAACTTGGTTAAGTCGCTAGTATGATTCCACATACCTTATTACCATGCAAATGGTTATTATTCTGACAACTTTCTCTAGTACTCTTAAGAATGGAATTAAATTGAGAGCAATGAACCACACTAATACTCTTAGGCATACTCTTCAACAAGATCTCTTCAACACAATCAATGGAATAATCCTTCATGGGTGGACTCATTCATGGGTTAAAATTGACATTGTTAGAATCTCATAAGAAACCTGAATTACAAAATTCTTAGGGTTTACGTTTTAGGTTTTGGAGGTTTAGGGTTTAGGGTTTAAGGTTTATAAAAATTTATTAAATTCTTTTAATAAACACTTAAATAAAAGCTACAAAATGCTTTTTAAAATGTTGTAAAATGCTCAGATTTCAGGGTTTAGGTGTTTTGCGCCAAAGGCGAGACCCGACCTCAAAGCATAAATTACTAAATGACTAATAAAAAACCATGCACATGTAAAGACTTGTGGTGGTCTGCTCAGGCGGGAGAGGAGACAGGAGCTAGCGGAGTGATGAAAAGGCTTCATTTCCACTAGAAGCAAGGTTTCATAACCAAACCACAATTGTCTTCATACTAGGGTCGCAAGGGCAGACCACGAAACTGATGTGAAACCACTTCAAGCTACTACAAGTTACATCTTCCTTCCTCACTCAAGGCAAGAGCCCCAGTGAAGCACCATAAACATAGACCCGACCGCTATTAAACTCCTTACCACCCAAGCTCATTGCCCAAACAATCGAATTCAGCCAAATCATGTACCAAGGTTCACATTTATCATTAGAGTGCTTGAGGAGGAATGTCATGCTAGAGGAGTAGTATGAAGTCTTTTCATCATCACAACATTCATATGTGCATAGAGGGGAGGGAGGTATGGATGGTCGATCGCACACCATTTGTACCAATGCATCTGCACCCCCATTGGGAAAAAGTTTCTACTGTTATCAAGGGAACTTTTGAACTTATTTTTGGAACCAACTGATATCACTTTTCACATGGAATACATGTGTGATTTTCCTTTTGGAAAACCACAATTAAATACTGTAAAATTCATGTAAATTTTATTTTGTATTTTAAATGATACATATTTTTCTTTTTAATTAAGTTCAAAAAATAACATACCTCTCAACATGTTCATGTTTCTAATTTGATTATGGTATGCCAAGCATCTATGGTGTCTTTTAGAAAAGTATATAGTTTGGCTATTACAACAATTGCGAGTTACCCAATTTATGATATCTCTATTTATGGACTTAGGTAAATGATTAGTCCATGCAAAGTCTAGTGGATTGACTTCAATGTAAAAATATTATCCAGTGATGTTACTAACCATTCTCTATAAAAATGTAATCCCAAGATTAATTTATTTATAGAGAAGGTATAATACCATGGATACAAAATTTGTTGCAGTTTGGAAATTATATTGTGGGTAGTGTTTCAATTTTTTTATTTCATAAATTTTCTATCAACCTATCCATATATTGTTTTTTTTCATCCTATAAATACATTCTGCATGAGTCAAAAGTCTTTGAAAAATATTAATTCAGAGTATTGAAGTACTCAAGTATTGAGGGGTTTGTGGTTTTCGCAGTGCGTTATATTAGATATCATTTTTTGGGGTTCAACTATGCTAAGTAAGTCATCCATATATGACCATTTCCATGGGAGGTAGTCGTAACTGACTAATTTCTCATGATTTTTTAATATTCCACTTATTTCACTATGATTTCAATGATCATATTTTCAAATAGGAAGTTGATAGTTTTTTACATTCTCCCACTCTCTGAACTCAACATGTTGAGCTACTTGCTCTGTTGTTGAATGTTAGTTTTGATATACTAATTTCAACTTTAGATTTATAAACAAATGCTTGTCAATTGCTTCATGTTCATCGTTCTCTTATGGTGTTTATGATTGTAAACAGGTAAATTTTATCAAGTTTTATGTGAAACATAAGAGTAAAATAACATAAAAAAACAAGTGTTGAACAACCAAAAAGTACAAAAAACCATCAACATGGACACTTAACATAATGTTTTGATGAATGAGTCCACCCCTCCTAGGCTACATCTCCTTGGTCTATTTTCCATGGATTAGGACTCTGTATTAGCTCAATATGGAAAAAAAAATGTTTTTGACCAATCTCTACTGCTCCTTAGACCTACTTCAATGTGTTCAGAATGCTCAAATTAGCTAGGAACACCTTTTGCTGAGCTCAATTTGGTTGAATTTTGCTTCAGGTGTGGTCAAAATAGTTTTACGTAGGAAAACACCTGTAAAACTAGAGGAACTCCACTCAAATCCACTAAGACTGGAGTTATCGCCAATTTTGGAGGTCCACCAGAATTTCTGCCAAGTTAAAATATAGTTAATTAATGTTAAATGTGCTTAATTAACCACTAAATGTGATTAGCACAAACTGCAGTTTTACTAACAGTTAACTCTGGCGGCGTTGGTGGAGGTAAACACATGGAATGGAATAACACTAACGGTTATGTTTATGGTAACAATGGAATACATATAACTGTAACTGCCAATGGAGCATTCAAATGGGAGGACTCACCTACAGGTTGGCCCTCCTAACCCCAAAATCACATTACATTAAACTTTAAATAGGTGTGGTAAATAATAGTTAAGTTGTAATGCGGTGGTGTAATGAAAATGTGCTGTTTTTGTTTGGTGCAAGTCCTGGTTCCCATCATGAACAACCTTTCGGTCATACTGCCACAATCTACCTAGTAGAATATGACACACGTCTATGGGCATGATGACACAAATAACTTTGTCCCTATATTTGCCAATATGGAATTCCACCACACACTGCTCATCAACTAGTAGTTGGTGACCCTTCTATAACCATGAAAATTTATATGGAGTTGGATGCTTCAGTCGTTTAAAACCCAATTTTTCCACCATCTATGTTACAACCAGATTATCACTGCTTCCACTATCTATAATCAGTTTGTAGCATTTTCCATGTGACTTGCATACAATCTGTAATAATGTCTTTCTGTGGGTTTGTTCAGTTGTTTCTTTTGTTCATTTCAGCAATACCTTATTCAAGACTAAGGTCTCTCCTATCTCCGGTGTATTTTTCTATATCCTGAGGCAGTGCCTCTGCTTATTTTGTCTAAGCAACATATACTCCTCTTTGACCAGCCTGTTCTCCTTCAGGACACTGAAAGGATCTGTTCCCCAACTTGTGGCACTTGTAGCACTAGTAGGCAGCTCCTTTACCTCTGCCATTTACTATTCCTCTCGGGTATGGCCTTCCTCCTCTCGTGTTGCCCTCCTTTTCCACTGTGCCTGAGGTTTTTGAACTGTTGCCCTCTTGACTGTTATTCGCTGTCCTTCCTCTACCAAATGATTGTCCTTTTCGAGTTGTAATGTTTCAACTTCTTAACAAATATATATATATATATATTTATGATGGTATTTTTATTGGAAATTCATTTGTTTACATTCTACAATGGAAATTTGGAACGTGTTTGATTTCGGTACCTAAAGCTTGTCTCTGTAATAATAGCTTGCTTGGCCCATTTGTATCTTCGCTCTATTGGCACTATGGTTTGTCTGATAGCTCTCCTCACCTTTATGCTTTTTGTTCACCTGTGTATTTTTAGCTTTGTTGATGGGAAAAAAGGAAGTAGTTTCTACAGTATAAAATAGGAAGTTTAGGACCATAATATGAATGGTTTCAAACGTTCTTGTATTCAGAAAATATTTCTATGTTTTCTCTGTATTTCTTCTATGATGGGAAAAAAAGATTACATCCATTGTTTCTTCCTTTGTTTCGTAGAGAATATTAGGCACCTATCAGAACTGCCAATGGTTACGTTAAAACTATTCCTGAATAACTGTCTTTTCTTGCTTTGTAAATTAAAAGAAATTCTAAATAATACTAAGAGGAAAAAAAAGAACTACTTAAGCAACCATTGTCATTGTCTGAGACAACCATTCATAGAAAATAAAAAAACTAATGAAACTCAAATTTTTTTGAACAAGACAAACTCCCACCATGTCCTTCCCTGAGTTGGATTTTCCTGCATGATAAACCCTAAACCCTAAACCCTAAGTATTTTATAACATTTGAAAAAGTGTTATGTAAAAATTATTTAAGTGTTTATTGAAAGCAATTATTAAAGTGTTATAAACCCTAAATCCTAAATGCTAAAATCTAAAACCTAAATGTCAAACCATAAACCCTTAGCATTTTATAACATTTTAAAAAGCATTTTGCAACTTTTATTAATTGTTTATTAAAATCATTTACTAAAGTGTTATAAATCCTAAATTGTAAACCATAAAATCTAAAATCCAAACCCTAAACACCAAACCCTATGAATTTTATAACATTTTAAAAAGTGTTTTGTAACTTTTATTTAGGTGTTTATTATAATAATTTGCTAAAGTGTTATAAACCTTAAATTCTAAACCTGAAACCCTAAACCCTAAACCCTAAGAATTTAATAACATTTTAAAAATTATTTTGTAACTTTTATTGAAGTTTTTAGTGAAATCATTTTAAAAAGTGTTATAAACCATAAAACCTAAACTCTAAACCCTAAACCCTAAACCCTAAATCCCAATCCCTAAACCCAAACCCTAAACTCTAAATCTAAAACACTAAGAATTTTATAACATTTTTAAAAGTGTTCAATAACTTTTATTTACGTGTTTATTAAAGTAATTTACTAAATTATTATAAACCCTAAACCCTAAACTTAAAACCCTAAACCCTATAGCCTACTTTTTAAAGCCTAAATCATAAACCCTAAAATCATTTACTAAGGTCTTCTAAACCCTAAACCATAAGTGATTTATAATATTTTATAAATTGTTTTGTAATTTTGACTTAAGTGTTTATTAAACGCATTTAATAAAGTGTTATAAACACTAAACCCTAAACCCTAAACATGAAACTGTAAACCCTGAGGATTTTATAACTCTTAAAATGTATTTTGTAACTTTTATTTAAGTGTTTATTAAAAGGATTTATTGAAGTGCCATAAACCCTAAACATTAAACCATTAACCATAAATCATAAACCCTAAGCATTTTATAACATTTTTAAAACAATTTTGTAAATTTTATGTAAGTGTTTATTAAAATAATTTATTAAGGCATTATAAACCCTAAACCCTACACCCCAAACTCTAAACCCTAAGAATTTTATAACATTTTAAAACTCAAATCTTAAACCCTAAAACAGAACTATTTCATGACATTTTAATAAGCATTTTGTAACCTAATTTTTATGTGTTTATTAAGAGAATTTACGAAAGTGTTATAAACCATAAAACCTAGGCATTTTATTACATTTTATCAAGCATTTTTTAACTTTTTAAAACCCTAAACCCTAAACAAGAAGAATTTTATAATTTCTTTAACCCTAAACCCTAAGAATTTACTAAAGTGTCATAAACCCTAAATCCTAAACCCCAAATCCTAAGAATTTCACAACATTTCAACAAGCATTTTGTAACTTTTGATTTTTTTATTATTAAAAGCATTTACTAAAATGTCCCTAAACCGTAAAACCTAAACATTTTATACTGTTGAACAAGTGTTTTATAATTTTTTTAAGTGTATATTAAAATAATTTACTAAAGTGTTATAAATCCTAAACCGTAAGGGTTTAATAACAATTTAAACCCTAAACCCTAAACAATAAACCCTAAAAATTTTATAACATTTAAAAATCCTTTTCTAACTCTTTTTAAGCGTTTATAAAAATCATTTATGGAAGTGTTATAAACCCTAAACGCTAAGCATTTTATAGCATTTTAAACCCTAAACCCTACGCACTAAATCCTAAGAATTCTATAACATTTTGACAAGCATTTTGTAATCTTTTTCTAAGTGCTTATTAGAAGCATTACTGAAGTGGTACAAACACTAAACCCTAATCATTTTATAATATTTTAAATGCCAAACCCTAAATCCTAAACCCTCCATCCTAAACTGTAAACTTTAAACCCAAAGCATTCTATAACATTTTAAAAATTATTTTGTAACTTTTATTTAAATTTTTATTAAAATCGTTTGATAAAGCATTATAAATCTTAAACCCTAAATTGCAAAAAATATACCCTAAACACTAAAACCTAGGAATTTTTATGACATCTTAAAAAGTGTTTTGTAACTTTTATTTAAGATTTTATTAAAAGCATTTACTGAAGTGTTACAAATCCTATACCCTCAACCCTAAATCATAAACCCTAAACCCTAAACCCTAAAACCTAAACCCTAAAATCACATTATATTAAACTTTAAATAGGTGTGGTAAACATAATAGTTAAGTTGTAATGCGGTGGTGTAGTGAAAATGTGTTATGTTTGTTTGGTGCAAGTCTTGGTTTTAACCCCCCACTCTGCCAAAAAATATTTTTACACTGCATGTTGAGTCGACCTTTGGGGAGGGACATGTGGTGGCCTCCAAGCTTGCCACTTTTCCCCTCCTCGTTGGTCCTCCATTAACCAAAAAAATCATGCCAAGTCACCACATTTGATAACCAACCAAAATATGACGCTTGTAAATGCCTAATTAGACCTTTGACCACTATTGACCTTGCGCACTCACGTGCCATGTTAGTAGTACGAACATCTGATTGTTTATTTTATTTTAAATTTATTATGCTTCGTAAAGCAGACACAACATGATGTCTTCCTCATACGAACTTGGATTTCAGTGAAATGAGTTGCGTTGGGATAATTTTGTCAAGAATCACATGCTCGTTTATGTTTCGAGCCATTCTGAGAAAAATTATTTTTGAGCTAAATATTGAGCACTTGGTAAACATTCAAGGGTCGTAGCCAAGTATGTGTGGAGTGAAAATGAGGAGGAAAAATAATTTAGCACCATCATTAGGAATTCTTCACAAATGAGCTTAAATCCAAGGGGTGTACAATTTTGGAGTGGGATCAATGTCATCAAGAGGTAGCATAGCAACAAGCCCGGTGGGCCTTATGTTGTTGAGAATCACTAGACATGACTGTTTTATTCTGAGGCCCTACATTGTAGGCCCATGTTTCATTTTAAGATCGAATGCTTCACGTCACCATATTTGCTTCACCCAACCTTTAGAGGCTAGCATCTCTCCCTTTCATGCTTATTTTCTTCTTTTTTTCAAATTAATGTGTTTGTTTCCTCCACTAGATTATACCTTTAGGTTACAATGCACATATGACATAGGATTTTGCTTTTCTTCAACATGGAATCCAGGAGTTCGATAAGGGTTTAGATAATATGAATATTGTAGTGCATAGAAGGTTGGGTAACTTCGGGTGGAGGAAAGCAAGGCAAAATCATGACAAGTAATATTGGTATTTGTGTTATGGTAAAAACGTTGCTTGTACTAGGGTCCTAAATTATAACAAATATATTTCCCATCAAATGGAAAAACCAAATGGAAGAAAGAAAATTGGAACATGAATAAGGATAATATCGTTCAACTGACATTTGAGATTTCATCTAATGGGTATTTGCAAGCCAATCACCATAAAACTAGACCTATTACTAGCTCACTCATATGGACATCACAACACATGTATTATAGAATATTCTTCATTTTCTTAACTTAGAAGTTATCCGTGTTGAAAATTGTTGTTGTTGATGTCAAAGGTTGTCCAAATTAAAGAGGAAATTACATAGTCAAATAGGATATTATGATACTTTTCTAATGGTATA
>APFE030842278.1:0-13299 GCA_000404065.3 Pinus taeda | reverse complement strand
TACTTAATACACTATTATTTTACATAAAGCACTTGACTCCATTAGTAAATTCAAGTCAAAATGAAACCCTTTACCACCCCTCATTTAGAAATTCTTATTAGCAATGTCATTAATTGTTTCCCTTGTCTTTGCACATTTTATAGGTTTACTCAATTAAAAGACAAACCACAATGTAATATCCCCAACAAATTATCTCCATCTTGTTAAAACTAAATGCACATTGCTATATTTATCACATAGAACAAATTCATTCACATGTTACTTCACATCTCAAGTAGATCACAACACACGAATACGATAACTTGAGTAAATCGTTGTTTTCTACTATTAAATTATAATTTAGAAACTTGCACTATTAAAATATACTTCCATACTTCCTTTTAAAAGTTAGAGTGGATAAGAATCAGCTGAGCTGTGGTCTATATGCAACACGAAGTTGTTCAAATCGTGACAGCCATGCTCCTTCCTTGCATTTGGTTTGTGTATGTTATTGATGTTGATGTGGTCTTCATGCAATTATCAAGATTACAAAATGTGACATTCTTAATTCAAGTACAAGAAGGTGAGACAAATTATTCCTAGGTCTAACATTTATCAAAAAGATGGATTCCCACTAAAAAATGTAAAACTAATAGAGGGCAAATAATTTTGATTTTGAGCTTTCAAATCTTAAGGATTATCCATAACTCCATGCTTATTGGGTACTAACATTTTCACTAAGGCTGGAAAAGTCATCATCACATATTATATCATCAAGGTTCAACCACTCAAAATATTGCTTGCAAAGCTTAAGGCGCATGCATAAGTCCATGTCATGAACTCATGGTGCAATTACCCAACAAGTATAATGCAAACATTTGTCTAAAAAATGTGTATTTAAAATGCAACAGTGTATTTGCAATGCTATTGTTAAACCAAATGTGTCTTTGCTAGCTATTAAGTTTCATGATATTGTGGGAATAGAACTTTGATGTACTTTCCATTGAATATTGGCTCTCTATTTTATTTACCACAGAAATCTTCCAAAATTTTGAATTCAAGGTTATGAGATTTGTTTTGAACTTTTTTCTTATCAGAAAACATTTTACAAAAAGGATTAGTTTACTAGAGGTTACAACTGAAGTAGACAATTATATTTAAGATAATAGAGTAAAGAAGGAAAATATATGTGCTTGTTACATAGGCCATACATGAAAATATAAAAACAAATACTTGCCTAGGACACAACTTGAAAAATCGAAATGGAGTATGTTGAAGGATAAAAAATCACACATATTGACACAAATGAGGCATATGGAAATTCCATTGACACTGATAAGTTTTCTAAAGACACTTCAGAGTCAATTTATGATGTAATTTTACCATTTTATTATGAAGTTGATATAGTGTTATCTTTGCAAATTGTTTTTCAAATTGGCTCCAGGGTAGAATGACCCCTTTCTAAATGTCTAAAATTTGGTGATTGTTTTAAAAGTAATCAATTTTGAGAACTAAGAAAACAAAACTAGAATTCTCTGAATGAGCTAGATTTGGCTTACTTATAATTAATTGATTCCATGTCATAGAATTTCTATTATTAAACATGTTTTAAAATATGGATATGGTACTATTTTCATTGTTTCCAATATATTTTGAAGTTTACTAGATTTAACGTAGATCTTAATTCTTGCTTCCATGATAACAAACTATGTGGTGAAGTGTAAGGCATAGTAAATGCAATTTCAAAATTAACTCATAAAGATATTGATTTTCAAAATCTTGATATTCCTAAACGAATTAATGTGGAACCAGAAATAGCACCAATGCATGGAAGAGAAAAATGCTTTGCCTGAGGAAATGTTGAATACAACTTTCAAGGAAAGAGATGATACTCTTAAGGACCATGAAAGACTGAGGGACTTTAAATTATAATGCATGAGGTTGACAATGGAGCTCAGTGAGTCGGCAACTGAGGTCTTCCAGCTCAAGGAGGATTCCAACTTACCATAGAAGCTGGCGGATATAACAGAATACACTTTGGCCTTAAGACAAAAGGAATGACATTACAAGAGTAGTTAGTAGATGTTGAGCCCGGAAGAAAAGAAGTGGAAGATAATTTGAACATGAAATCAAAACTACTATAACAAGAAATTAAAATCCATGTCTGAATGAATATGAGTTGAAAGGTGCATAATCTATGTTAGGTAAAATTGAAATAAATTTACAAGTCTTAAAAGAGAAGGTTCTTGACTTAGAGGGACAGATGAGGTTATCACTTGTCAAATATGAAGAATATAAATAATGTGCAAGGCAGATGAATAATATGTTGAGTCTTTCATAAGGGTTGTAGAATTATATAACTTGGCTATAATATCTTATTCAAGGACAAAATAAATAGAGTAAATTGTAATTGTACTCCAAAATTTAATTTCAGGGCTCCCCCAAAATCATAGTTATAATGAGCACACAAAAGAGACTATGAATGTAATAGGAAAAACAGTGTTCAAGACTGAGGAATTGTTAAAGAATCCATATTATGATTTAAAACATGCAAAATTCCAGATGACTATTTGTTGAGAATCAAGGAGGTTTAGATTGCAGTACATGGTTCAAGGTAGAAGGAACAAGAATTGCAAAAAATCTTTCTTGTTGAACATGTGGTGGGTTGGCACTAGGAAATTCATTGTTCCAACATGATCTATGGTTTATTAACCCATTTTAGGGCACTCTTATTGAGAAATAGGTTTACACTTACACTTTTATTTTCTTGAAAATTGATTTAATATCTTTATGTCCACATTGGGGAAGATATATCTATTAATATATATATTATAGTATATATATATATATTATTAACATAAAAAGGCTCAAAGATTAAAAATACACTTTCCTAGAACACTTTCGTAATGGAGATACTAATATCTTGTCATGAAAAATTACAATGTGTTCACTGTTTTTAGCTCAGAACACGTAGTTTCCTTATTTTAATCTGGTGACTTCTAGTTCTCAGTCTATTAATATTCTTAAAATTTCATGGATGATTTATTTAGTTCCTTTTTATATGAACAGGGTAGTCTTAAAAGGACTTCTGACCTTTTTCGAGGATATCTCATGAGTCTTGGCAATTTCCTTCTCTTGCAGATCTCCACCTTGGTTAAAGATCATCACGATTTAACTATAGAGTACTTGGAGTAAACTTGGAGTAAAAAAATAAACTACCAGATCTTTCTTCTAAGCATGAAAGTGACCCAATGGAAGCAAACAAAAGGGAGGAAATTCTAAAAGAAAACATGGAGGATCTCAAGGTCAGATTGGAAGAACGTACGAAGGTAGATATGCATTCAACAGATAAGTCGCATCTAGGTGAAAATAAGTTGCAGGAGAAGGTCTTCATTTCTATTTCGATCTAATGTCTACTTTTTTTTTGAAATGTATATTACTATATGTCTGATAATAGGGTAAATATTTAGAACTCTCTCACCCAATATAAGTGAGTATGGCTAGCATGCCAACTTTACCCTCAAACTCTAATGTATTAATATCGGAATGAAAAATATCTGATCTAGATAATACCTTTCTGGCTAAGTTGGCTTGAAACACATGAATTTCTCTCTGATGGAATTTGGATGCATCACTACGAAAGGGAGCTTTTCCTCTCCATAAATAAAGATGTATTCAGTCAGTGGTAATCCAAAAATCCTTTCTGTCATTCCTACTCATCCAACAATCTCCTAGTATTGCAGCCTTCCACATCAAAGGATCCTCAAAGAGGAATTGTGTGTCAATCCACCTTAAAATTCCTAGGCCACATTGTTATTCCAGAATCTACAATTCAAGGTCTCCTCTTTATATCAAATTACATAGATACCATTTCCAAGCTCTGATATATTAAAACAATCTTTAGGTCCCACAATAATGTTGCTAATCTAGTAAATATAGATGTTACATCACTACGATTAAGATCCCTAGGGGCAGATGAAAGATAAATGAGATCCAGTTGATGCAAGATATAGACATCTTGATTTTTTTCAAGAGTTTATAATATTGGCCTTAACTAATATAGCTAATTATGATAGGACCGATTTTGAAAAGTCAGAAGATGGTGACCCGTTAAAAACCAATGTACACTTAGATTTCTAAAGAACAAAAAGGTTTGAATCCTAGATGCACTATCATATTCTAGAAAACTAGCTTTTAACTAGAGGTGAAGTCACTGCATAGTGAAACTTTCCAATGAATATTGCCTATGCATAATTATCAACAACCTAACAAGGCACTGATCAGTTCCAAATAGCATTGGCTTCTCGACAACCCCTTTTCTCACAATGGGGAGATGAAGGGATTGGATATTGTGTCTTTACCTAAATTTAGGAAGATTTTTTCTCTAGATAAATTACACAAATGCTTCCATGTTTGATTATTAGGGTCCCAAAACTCCTTCCACATCACCACTGTTTTTCTACTCGCTCTATTGTATAGGTGTCTTGGATCATGAAAAAATTTCATGCCCAAAATTTTGTAAGACTAGATTGACCTGTATGAAAGCTCACGTCCACGTCTGACCCCTGAAAGGTTTCATTATAACAAAGAAGAGAATTTGTACCAAGATTCCAATATTATCTTCAAAAGAAGTGACTTTTGAATTACAAAACCTTGTAGTGAATAAATAATATTACAAAAAGTAAAATTGGCTCTTATGTTACTCAAATATGTGTTATGCATGATACTGCAAATAATTAATTCTTTCTAAGGGCTCTCATCTTGCAGACATCTTATGATCATTTTGCAACCAAAATGTTACCCTTAGTAGCAATATCTATTAGGGCTAGCTCACCTTCTCCCTGTCGAAGAATTCAAAAATTATCTGGGAGCATAAGAATCCTTTTGTTACTCCTAAGCCTAGGACATAACAACTACATTAACAATTTATATAGCTTCCTGAAATGTGTTAATGAGGGAAACCAACAGGAGATGTAATAGACATGACTAGCTTGAAGAATCTTAATTACCACTATAATATTCCCTACAAACAACAATTCTTTTAAATACCACTTTTGAAGCACTTATGCACCTTTGAAGACATGAATCGCACATCTCTGAATGAGAAATGCCATTTCAAAAAGGAACACCTATGTAGAAATTTTGAACTTCATGACTTCTATTGCAAATTCAGAAATTTAACCTAACAAGGAAATTTTCCTGTATCTATTCATTGTGAAATTTGGCCTTACAACTAAACATAAATATTAATTTACAACATCAAATAGTGGACAATATTTTATCTCACTTCAACCCAATAGACTAACCTTAAAGAAAACATACCAAATATAGTCCAATACGTTTCAGCCCTTAGGGAACATCTTTCGAAGCATAAATCAGATTTGAAATCACTTTGATTACAATATATTTATAGCACTAGGTTTTCTCTATTATTATCAATATGTATGTTGAATCACTTAACCCTTTTAGCTATATATTATGCCAAATCGACATGAACAAAAAGTGTTAGAAATTACCCATCAAGAAGACAATATGAGCCTAAAATCAACTCTGCACTTTCACAATTTTGGAATGTTGGAAACTTCATACATATATAATAGAAATGAAGTACATATACATACTGGCAACTTATCAGAAGCTGGTAAAATTCTTCAATCTCTTCAAAACCCTAGCTAGGGAAAACCAATCAAACCTTTTCTACTAACAAAGATTTCCAACAATCAAGCATCAACAGAGGCAAGTCCTCATTGGGATTCAACAATTGACTCTTACAGCTGTCCAAGATGTATCCTCACCTCTTCCTCAATCTCCTTGAGGGTAATCCCTATCTTCTTACCTCCTATACTGATTTAGGCATTAAAATGCATTGAGTACCAATATGGTGTTTGAGTAGATGATTAGGTCATGTTAGTTGCAATAAAAAATTTGAATCATGGAATGCCTGTATTGCTCACAAAACAGGTGAAATGTTGATTTTTCCATGGAACTCAAGAATTTGGTTTGAGACTAATATAATGATCACGAACACACTCAAATTCCACAAAACTTCTACTTTGCACAATATAATAACAAATAACAGTGAATGAACTAGTACACAAGACAAATTTTAACGCAACACTTGTTATATTACAAACTTGAATACAACAATCTTAGGGCTCCCATACCAGTGATTATAGCCCTTAAAAATAGCCTTGATACAAGACAACTTGTATCAATAGCTAAGGCTTGGTATCAACAACTATGATGACCAATCTGTCCCTGAACAAAGTACACTTGACCTGTTGATTGTGTGCATCCACAGTGTTTTCAATCCATGTACCTTGAACACATTTGTCAGGTACTTTTCTTCCTCTTTTGTTGATCACGCAACTTCTACTCCCTCATAAAGTGTGCATCTCCATATTAACAAAATGCCACTATCAACACCCCTACTACACCAAGAGTGAATGAACTTTGGCCCAAACAAGTTTTCCCACTAGTTGCTCTCCTCTTCCTCAAAGAGTGCCAACTCTTATGGTATTAACCACTACTCACTTCTTGCCTCTCTACTATTCCAATGATGACCTGACTTAGGGCTTCGAGCTACCCTCTTATCTTTGAATTGTCCCAATGTCAATCACAAAACTAGAGCCTAATTACTAGCCCTCCTGACTTCCCTTTTACCCCAAGAATTAATGTTAGGGCATAAAATATACAATCGTCTTGTTGTGACAAATTTGCCACTTGTTCAGAATAATTAGGACTACCAAAACAACTAATAATAGTCTAACCACTGTAGTTAGGCTTCTTCAAAAATTTCTGAAACTAAACCTACAATCCCTAGGAAAACATCAACATGAATGAAATACAACATACCTCTCTAGGACACCATCATTTGCCCTCAAATACTTAGCCTTGTTCACAATATCTTCTAAGGTTTTTAGCCCTATCTAGTGATTTCTATTACAACTACAGTGTTGCCCCAACTCAGTCTAAAAGTCCTCAAATACCTAAGCAGATCCTCCTCCAAGAGTGCCAACCCTTAGGGTCTTAACCACTTTCCACTTCTTTACTCTCGACTACTCCAAAGGTGACTAGGATTTGGGCTTGAAAGTGCCCTCTTATCTTTGATTTTGTCCACTGCTGATCAGAGAACTAGGGCTTAATAACTAGTGCTCTTGACTGCCCTTCTCCAGAAGTCAATTATTAGGTCATACAATGTAAAACCATCTTGTTGTGAAAAATATTCCACTTGTCCACAACACTGAGGGCTACACAAACAACCACTAATAGTCCACTAACCACTATATTTAGATGTTGCAGAACTTTCCAAAGCTAGACCTACAATCCCTAGAAAAACATTACAATGAAAGACATATAACCTTACTGTCTTGGACGTCATCATCTGCCCTCAAATACTTGTCCCTGTGCACAATATCTTCTAAGCTTTTTGAACCTTTCTAGGGCTTCCTGTAATAGCTACAATCCTACCCGAACTGGACCTAACAATCCTTAAACACCTATGCAAATCCTCCTCTAGAAGCCCAATACTCCTACGCTGCAACTTGACCTTTATATCAAAGTTGTTCGAGGGTTGTGATTCATTACACAGAAGATATTTTGGCCTGTTCACGTAGATATTACACCTCCACACATGCACAAAATCTACCTCTCCAACTCGGCTAGGCCGAATCCAGAACACAAGAAATATGGGCCCATAGCTCTTGAAAACATTTCAGACTAGAACAATCCATCAAAATGAGTGGGCCCATAGATCTTGAAAACACTGAAACATAATAGGGAGGGCTGATGATAGACCATAACGATGGTTCAAAACAAATGAGCCTGCTATTTTTGAAAGCAATTGGAATAGAGGGAGGATGATGGAAGACATATTAAAGTGTGCATATACTAAACATACTTCACTTATATCAATCTTTGAGTTGAGACTTGAGAGATTGTCTCACTAGCATCGTTTGGATGAACTACGCACAAAAATAGTAACACAATTTGGAAGAGTAGATTATGCTCACCAAAACATGTAATGATTTGGATAAGTAGTCAACCATAAAAGGAATAACTCATAAATGCTTTAAACTAGGCCTTTTAAAATGACCATACCAAATCATCAAAATTTAATAGGCATGAATGAGATAGAGAACATTCTATTAGATATTTGAATTTAGCCAAGTATAATATTCTATGATTGCTCTCAGGATGAAAGCAACCAAAGATCATTCTCAACTAATGTGTTTATCTATTTTTGTTTGAAATGTAAGTTAATAATGAATGAATGGAGTGAATGGGGTTTGGAACTCAGTCAAAATAGCTTTTAATTGCTTTCAGATACCTTTCTATTGGCCACTCAAAATCTCTTTGGGATTGCGACTAGCAAATCTGAGTGTTTTTTTATTTGTGGTGTGTGTGATAAGTGTATAAGTTTTGGGTTTGAGGTTTTGAGGCCTTGCACTACATGTTCTAGAAGATTGGGCACTATATAGATTTTTGAGATAATTTAGATTAGTACAAAACTAAAGATTTTGCGATGTATAGAGAGTTTAATTTTTGTATATGGAATTCAGGGATTGAGGTGACTGGACTGCAATTATCTTTTACTTTGAAGCGAGAACTGATACTATTACCCTTTTCATAGGGATAGCAAAAAAGTGACCCGATTTTGGAAATGGACGATGTAGAACACAATTTTTTTTACCGCATAGTTTTTGGCACTTTAAAATTTCTTTATGTACGTAAGTTTTAGAATGTTAGTGATTTGCATGCTGATTTTAAAAAATGGTGATTCTGCATCATACCCTTTTTTTAAAGGACCTATTTTTTTATTTTAAATTTTCTAATGTACTAAGTGTGGATATTTTTTTTTTAAATGTTATGTTTTTATGAACATTTAAAATTTTTCATCTCAATTATATTATATATATATATATTATATATATAATATATATATAAGAGACAAAAAAAAATCTTTGATTAAACCAAGAATTTTGAAAAAAAAAAAAGTGTAGGAATTAACAAAAAATTAGAAAATTTTTAAAATCGTTAACAAAACTAAAAAATAATACAAATACGCTGGGTACAAAAAAATAGAAAATTAACCAAAACTTTTTAGAAACTACTAAAAATAAAGATTAAAACACTATGTAAAAAACAAAAAAATATATTCAATTAAAAACAAAACATTTATAAATTAGAATACCACTATACCTATTTGAAATAAGCATAAATAAAGACATTTTTAAAAAAAAAATTTTTTTATTTTTGAAAAAAAAACATTTTATTTTTATATTAAAAAATATAAAATATAAAATCTCGATTTAATTTTTTTTGCTTTTTAAAAAATTAATTTTTATTTTAAAACAAAAAAACATTTAGAAAAATATGTTATTTTTTTTTTCAAACAATTAAATGCATTTTTTTTTTTTAATAAAATATTCATTTTAATTTTTTTTAATATCAATTTTTCTTTTTATTTATAAAATGGGCCACAGTTACAGTCGCATGCCCACGGGCAAGTAGGAGGCGGCTGGGCGATTCTTGCTCGGATGCCCGTGGGGCCGCGACCCTAGGTTGCGTGGATGCAAGCAGTTGCGCTGCCCAGGGTCGTGCCCGCATGGGCGTCCGAACAGTCGCTGGTTTATTCCGGGAATTTCCCAGCCACAGCTCCACTGCCCATGGGGGTGCGTCCCTGGGTGGCGATGCTGCTTGCAGTTGCGCAACACCCACACAAGCAGCCAGGTGGTGCCTTGGCAGTTCCTGCAACGACGTCACTTGGGGCCGCGTCCCCACGGGAAACGACTGGTCGATCTGGGAATTGCCAAGCCACAGTGCAGCCACCCATGTGGGCACGGTCCTAGGCAGTGTGACTGCAAGTAGCTTCGACACACAGGTCTGCGCCCCCATGGCCCATCGAGTGGCGGCTGGGTGATTCTGGGAATCACCCAACCGCTGCCCGACTGCCCATGGGGGCAGGACCTTAGGTGGTGTGGCTGCAAGCCTGCCCCATTTTAAAAAATAAAATAAAAATTGACACTAAAAAATCAAAAAGTGCATTTAATTTTTTGAAACAAATAATATTTATTTCTTTTAATTTTGTAAATGTTTATTTTTTTTCTGTTTTAATAAAATTTCTTGTGTTAACAATGTTAAATTAATCGAAAATTTCTAAATTTAAATTTTTTAATATAAGTTTTTTTTTTAAATAAAAAATTTATTTGTTTGGTTTTTTCATATTAAATGTTTTTTTTTTTTTTTTTTTTATTTGAAAATATGTATTTTTTTTTTAAATGTTGTTTTTTTTGATTTGAAATATACTTTGTTTTTTTTTCCTTTTTTAAAGTGTTTTTATTCTATTTTCAGTAGTTTTTTTATTTTTGTTTGTTTTTTTTCAAATTTTATTTGTTTTAAATCTGCTTGTTTATTCTTTTAATTTGTTTAATTTTGATTGTTTTTTAAATTTTTTTTTACCTACTTAATTTTATGTATTTATTATATTTTTCCCCAAATTTTCTGATGGTTTACTAGATAAAAATTGTAGTCTTTGTTTTGAAAAATATATTTTCTATATTTACATCTTTATATTTTTTTTTGTTTTTTTTTTCTTATCCTTTATAAGTGTTTTTTTTATACGTTTTTTGCAATTTTTGTTTAATTTTTTCAGTGTTTATCTTATATTTATTATTTTATTATTTTTATTTTGATTTTAATGTTTTCGGAAGTCATGATAAAATATTTTACACCATTATTTCAAAATGTTGAAAATTTACCCTAGGAAAGAAAAAAGTGTTATTCGAGCATCAACACTTTTCGTTTTGAGGGTTTTTTGCACATAAAAATTCGGTTTTACTAGCATTTTTTTAAAATGTTGAAAATTGACCCTAAAAAAAGGGTGTCATTCCAATATCAATACTTTTCATTTTGGAGGGTGTTTCTTGTAGAAATTTTGCACAAATTTTGCACAAAAAATTCGTTTTCACTGCCATTTTTGAAACATGTTCAAAATTGACCCTAAAAAAAATCATTATTCTAGTATACATACTTTTCATTTTTAGCATTGTTTTTCATGTTTTTTCAAGGTTTTTTTCTCAGAGTTCCTGTTTCAAATTTTACATTGTTTACCTGTACAAGATCATGTTAATGCTATCAATTGATTGAAAATTCAACCACCTTTTGTCCTATCCACTTCATCTTGGCAACCTTCCTAAAGCTCCATCATCACCTCCTATCCCTTCCATCTTGGAAACCCTCCTAAAGCCCCATCATCACCTCCTACATCTCTGCCACATCCTCTAACTTCCTAACATGATCACCTAATTCTTTAAAGGGTGCTAGCTCATTGGAAGAGCACCTACTTTACATGTAGGAGGTTGGAGCTTTGATTTCATTGTGCCCTAATCTGAATTAACTAATGGTATTGTTGTTTGCTTTTAATTAATTAATGATATCGCTGTTTATTTTTAATTAAATACATTTTATATTGATTTACATCAATGTTGAGATTTTTTTCTAGATTTGTTGTTTTATACTATTTTCCAAAGAGACAAATATAGAATCGTCTCTTAAGACACAATAACAATTGTGTTATATATTTTATTTATTGAGACAATTTTTTAAAATGTTAATTTGAGAGACCCGCTTAAAAACAATATTTAAGTCAATACACAAGTTTATTTTTGTCACAACTTAAAGACAATATATCAAAAAACAATTGTCTACTAAGAGACAATAACGCTCGTGTTATATATTGCTTTTATAGAGACAATTTTCTAAGATGGAATTTTTTAAGACATTAACTTTGAGACACCCACTTAAAGACAATATTTAAGACAATACACAAGTTTTTTTTTTTCATCTTAACTTAAGACAATTTACCCAAAAATTGTCCGAAATATTGTCTTAAAACCCCCTCTATGTTGATGTTGAAAGTTAAAACATATATAAATTTTTATATTAATCGATATTTAAAATAATTAATTATTTAATGTATTTATAATATAATTTTTAGTTTCAATTCGGAAAGTTCTTAAAATAACATAACTACATTCTTACTCACTTAAAAAATGTAATTTTGAAAAATCTATTATTTTAAATGGAAACAAAAATATTTTGAATAAAATGAAAATATTTCTATTTTTTCCTTTATTCGTATATTATTTATATTTATATTTTTATTTAAACAAACACCCATTAATGATAAATACGAGCAAATACACGTTCTTCCCCATATCTATATCTATTTCTAAGGACAAGACAATATAAGATACTATCATTAATAAACATTGAAAGGTTTTAATTATAAACTTAAAGACAATTATAACACATATATAAGAATATAAAATTTCATACCACATAAATTGAATTCAAGGTAACTATTTTTTAATATATCATCCATTTAATCCAAAAATTATTTATATACAAAAGTATCAATGTGGATTTACGAGTTAAAAATATTAATTTATATAAAATTCTAAATAACAAGAAGTTTATAAGCCCATATGGGGTGTTGATGTCGATGAGATACGAGTGTTGTGCGCGCCTCCCATCGATAATGCGCATTGAATGTTTGGAGGGACACGACCTAACCGCGGATGAAAATACATGCATGTACATAGTTGGTAGAGTTTATTTAGGGATGGTATTATAGATGTCTTAGAGGTCGTTGAAGTATGTTTGATTGGAGTTAAGAGTTGGTCGTCATCCTCTCTTTGTTTATTATTCATGTGTGCTATGGTGGGGTATAGCTTGTGGCTCTCGCTTGGAAGGGTGTTTTAGAGGAGCTCTTATGTCTCTTGGATGGCTTCTATCAGTGAGCCATTGTGGTTTGGGTTAGAATGGTGAGGTTTCTAATCGCATTTTTTTTATATTTGTTTATTTATTTATTTATTTTTCTCAGTAAAACTACGCTATTATATTATGTATAATGAAATTTTACAAACATGAAATTATTG
Organism: Pinus taeda; assembly: GCA_000404065.3. Lineage (NCBI taxonomy): Eukaryota > Viridiplantae > Streptophyta > Pinopsida > Pinales > Pinaceae > Pinus > Pinus taeda. The sequence continues at coordinate 379 of APFE030842278.1, read as the reverse complement.
AGTCCAAGGCCAACAGTGGTATTTTGGATTCATCTTACCCAACACAAAAAACACTATCCTCGCCGGGGCTTCGCACCTAGACTTGAGCTTTTCATGAAGGGCCAAAATGACCAGACCAGACAGATTAGTCCCACGCAGGGGCACAAAATCAGAATAGTACTGCCCTCGCAGGGGCGCAGAAACAAAACAGGACTGCCCACGCAGGGGCCTCATGAGACTCTCGACAATTTGCCTGACAGGCCATACAAAATCAACAAGAGAAAGCAGAAGCTTTGGATATGAAACCTAAAAATTAAAAACAGAGCCATAAACCATGACAGAACCTGAGCAGAGCTGGATGACGAGGATTTGAGCCAGTTGAGGGCTACTCCAGCGGCTT
>APFE030842274.1:114655-139215 GCA_000404065.3 Pinus taeda | reverse complement strand
CTAGTGGAGTCACCCCATATATACGCGACGGTACGTGGGAGCCCAAATCCGTGCTAGACCACAATTGAATCACACCAGGAGGAATCACCCAACCTTAATGCAAAAACAAGAGTGACTAGGTTTAACGACGCCGGAGCACGTCTCTAGCCTAGACCTCTAGATATTTGCGTTAAGTTCCAATGCGTTTTTAGATAAATTTGGTTTATTTTACGGTTGATCTTGAATTAAGTTTTGATTTCAGGTCCTATCGTATGATCTCTCAAAAATACTTATATGCAAACTACATGCCAAAGAACATCATTTTGTTCGATGAATTCTAATTATGAGAAGGTTAGGAATTTTCCAATCAAATGAAATGAACTAAAGCAATCAAACAACCTAATGCAACTAGTGGCAAGGAAACGAAACTTTTCTTTTGAAAACACAAATCAATGAAATGTTCTTTTCCCTTTTAACTATTGAATGCAAAAGATATTAGTTTGATTTTATTTTCAATGGGACAAAGCACTCAAAATGATTTTTGAGAGACAGCAACACTGAGCAAAAGGAATAAAATCACTCAATGCAAACACAAGAAAGTTCCCAAGACACCAAAACCAGTTTTCCAAATCAAAGGAAAAACAAAGGCTTGTTCGAGCTATGTAATCTAAGCTCAGCAAAACAAAAAGGAATTCAAACAAGGAGGAAGCAAATCGCTTGGAACACAACCAAAACACTTCAACAATCACTTAGCAAGCGTAAAAAGCAAATCTAAAGTTGGCTAGTCAAACGAGAAAACAAGATCCCACGGAAGGCTTGACACACACACGGCCACTATATGCCCTAGGGCTAGGGTGCGAAATCATTAGAGAAAAGCAAACACCCGGAGGATAAAGGTAATCTATGCACAATTCACTTGAAAAGTGTGCAAATGTAATTGATGCACAAATGAGAATTCTAATTATGCACGTGTGATCTATGCAAGAGAATTCTCAAACACAAGATGATTCTAATGTAATCTAAGAACCAGTCAAGTGCAAATCAAGAAAATTGTGTTAGATTTCCAAAGATCAAAAATAAAAACACTCAAAGGTGATTAACACTCATACCCAATTTATCCCCCCCGGCGAATGAGGGGGAAATTTTTTTGCAAAAACAAAAGAAAAAAGATGCAAAATTGTGAAGAGACTGAGACAAACCTTCAAGTAATGATCAAAGGAAATAAAATTAAGAATTTCTCAAAAGAGAGACTCAAAACCAGTCAAACAAGATTCCCACACACTCAAGCAGTTGAAAAGATGTGGCAAGATACAAACCAAGCAGTGAAAGCGAAGAGGAAGGTTTTGCAAAAACGAAAAACAAGCATTAAGCGAACCCTTGCGGGACAAGACTTCGCAAGCAAGTCTCTCACAGTTCAGACAACAGAAATCAAGTCATAAACCAGGTGGAAAGAGCAGGGGATAGTCAAACCAACAGGTTCAGGAGGCAAATTTGGACAAAAATCAATTCTACAGGATCAGTGCGGGTGACCCTCAGCAACTAAGCGCTGACTAGACAACACGCGTAGCAACTTTGCGCTGTCAGCGCGGAAGGACACAGATTAAGGGCGCTGGCCCGAAAACAAGGTCAGCGCGACTGTTAAACGTATAAACGCGATGACAGTGAAGCCAAAGAAACAGATGCGCAATGTCAGCGCGACTATTCTGATATAAACCGCGCTGAGGCTAAAAAACAGGCAAAATCAAACCAAAAGCTCCCAAACCAAAGCAATGGCTTTTTAAAACAATTTAAGCATTTCCCAGAGTGAACCAGGAAATCAAAAACAGAAAGCTAGTCCCCAATCTTTGACAAAAGAGTAATAATCAAACTCAAAACAAGAATCAACAATAAAGACACAAGCAACGTCCCCAGCGGAGTCGCCAAATTGTTGGAGAGGTAAATCCCCTCTACGGATAGAGGAGATCCCTACTAGCCCAAAAGGGGTCTAGCAACAATCAATCAATGCTACTCTACAAGTTCCTAGTTGCAATTAACAAGTGGTATGGAAGCTACTTGGATTCCAGCGCTATGTTTGACGAAGAGATGCCACTCTCGCTCCTTCGCTCCAGCCGATCACAATCCTCCACTATCCTTGTGGGCGGATACCTGCACAAGCAAAGAGAAGACAAACACAAGTGTAAAATCTACTAAAAGCAACTATACATCAGTCAGAAAGGATGTAATTCACATTAATCATTCATAAGACAAATGAGAATGGAACCATAATAGTAGTCATCTATCTTTATTAATCAAATACAGAAAAAGGTACAACCAATGTTCTGACGCTGAGTCCTTCTCTGGAGGGTTCAGCCAGCATGTCTCATAAGCATTCACCTTTGAAGGTAGATCTCCCAATTCAAACAAGTCTCTCTCTCACACAAGGAAACAAACTTGATAACCTTCCTTGAGATCTCTAGCAATCCACACACACAACACACCAAATGCCTACAAAGAGCAGCACTAATGTACTATGAATTCCTCTATGTCCAAGTCTATATGTCAAAAACTAGCTGCTCATGGCAATGGTAGAAGCTTATATAGGAGAAGGAATCTCCATGAATGGTGGAAGGATAAGCTTATCTCCAAGAAAGGTGGCTCATATGACGAACAGACATGCCATAGAAGGGAGGGCGACATTCACAAGGCCAACAACCAGGTCTAGAGTCATCTGGAAGGCTGGCTATTAGCACAAACTCGCCCAAACAGGATCAGCGTGGGTGCATAACTGGACTGGCGCGCTGACATTGCATCTCAATAACAGAAGAGGTCTAGTCAGCGTGACTTAGTACAAGCAGAGGATGCGCTGGCTATGAAATTCGATCAGCGCGGGAAACCTGTGTGCTTCCGCGCTGGCAGCGCACCAATTGCACTATCATCCGCCAGTCAGCACGGTTATTTCAATAACAGTCGTGATGATCCAATAAACTTAGGCAAAGAGGGTTTTTTGGCCATTTCAGAGAGCATGAGCATGATGGATTTGATTTCATGACACAGTAGGGAGACTGACAAGGAGACAGTGACAAATCATTGTGTAGCAGATACCTTCTTGGATAGATTTGAAAGAGAAGTGTCAAAAAAGCAACACTTCCAGGCTTTGAATAGGGTACTGGGCTTTACGCCCATGAGGTGGTGGGTATGCACAAAGAGATATTTTATGACTAGCACGAATGCAGGAGAATGATGCACACATGTTTTGGGAAGCCTAATATGTGACTAATAAACAAGTATGATGGATGGGATCATCCGCACGCATATCTAGCCAGGTGGATACAGCCATATGGAAAAAAACCTATGTGGATGTGTATGGACTCTGCACTAAGAGATACGATCAATGAGTGTGTGTTGGGGGGACAGATGTGCAGCTAGCTCTTAAGGTTGGATAGATGGTATGTGGGAAGAACAATCACGTAGAAGGTTATCCATGTGGAAGCATTTGTCAAGTTGTGCAATGCGCTAAATGACGTATGCAACACACAGCAAAGTGGTTGGGACATGTGCGTACCTGAACATATGCCTTTTCGATTGGTCGATGAAGTAGAAGTCGTAATGCCTATGGAGTCTATCATTTCTAGTCCATGCATAGTGGCGCTCGCAAGGGTAATGGACTGTGGAGCCTTGGAAGAAAGGCTTGTGCCATTGGAAGAGCTCGAAGATGAACAGTTGGGACTCAATGAAGAGATCCAGCAGGGTGATCTTAGGCTCCAAGAACTCATGAATGAAAGAATTCGCTTGAGGGAGAAAAGCACCATGGTAGATGCGGAAGTCAAGAAGCTTGAGGAAGGAATAAAGAACGATTTTCTTGATAGAAAGGCTGTAGTAATAGAGCAGGATGAGCTCGATTACATTGACAGACTTGGGGACCACCGCCAAGAGTTTCTCAGTTTGCTACACGGGATGGGACCATATGTTATTAATGAAATCACAGATGGTGGCATGGTGCAGTTGGAGAAGTTAAATGGAGAACCGTTCCTAGGAAAAGTTAATGGCAATTTGTTAAAGCCATACACGGGTGGCTCGACTATCTGACTAGCCGACAAAGGCACAATCTTAGCACTCCAAGTAGCTTAAAGGAGGCGTGGGGCTATAAACAGGTGCAGGGATGTAGTTCAGTTACGACAGTTTCTAAATAACGTGTCTAGGAAGTGCAACAGGCACCTGCTCAATACGTTGCTGATCTTGCAGCAGTCCAAGTAGAGTTGGGAGGTCTCCACGCGAAGTTCTCCACAACGACAGAGTGACTCGAGGGTGAGTCATGATGTTTGTGTTGGGGGCCTATTGGGCACAGGATCCCCCAAGCGAAGTTTTGAGGCTTAAAGCCCATTTTTTGGTTAAAATTTGTAAATCCGATGTAAAGACTCCACATTTTGTGGGCACAGAGTGCGAAGTTGTAAATGAGTCATAGGGTTGTTTTCCCTTAATTTTGTAATGTAATGTCAGCTTTAGAAGGAATAATGTCAGCGAGGCTCTAAGTAGTTGAAAGAGATACTAGAATTAGAAGGAATGATGATGGAATAGAAGGATAATGGAAGATCTAAGAATAGAGTCGAGTCTTTGGGTCATAGAGTAGGAGAAGGCTTTGCAGCTGAGTGTGCAAATGCCTAGTAGTTCACAGCTGAGTGCGCAGACCCCTACAACTGAGTGCGCAAGGAGAGTCGAGTCTGTAACTGTTGAACAATTAACAAAGAGAAGTTTTACATCAATTATGTGTATTTATTTCCTGTTTTCTGTATCGAATATATTGTGTATAAATTGCATTTTTTTTGTCTATATGGTGCGTGAACATATCTGATTGTGTTGATTAAGTAAATGTGAGATAAGGTATCTGTTTATGCGGAGTTAACTAATAATTGTAAGAAGATAAGTTAGATACGCGGTGTAACTTGGGGAAATAGCACAGATTGTTGCCCTAGTAGCACGAAAGCATCTCAGCCCCTAGTTAGGGATACACGAAAGGCGATCCTAACAAATCGAAAAGGTCTCACAGGTTAGGATAGTGCACGAAGGTAGGCATAGTTGGATTAGATTGACCCCTCAGACATCTCCAGGGTTCGGAAACTTGGTTCCAACATCCTCCCATACTGCTTCAAGAGAGACTTCAATCCACGCACCACGGGCTGATGTTGAAACGGCCAGTAGTGTAGGGATTTGTTTTGCTAATTAACTCCAAACCTGGGCCAGGCCCCCTCAAGCCAACAATGACAGCTGATCATAGTGGAGGATTGGCCTTAAAACAATACCGATTTCCACAGAGATCTAGATATGCCACTCCCAACGGGGAGGATTTTGATGATGGAGGTAAAAAACAAACAATTTTTAATTTTTGATGTTTTTTGTTGTTTTTGAGATATATGTGTTCATGAAATTTTGATTTTATGAATGTACATGTTGGACCAGAACACCCTGTTAGGATGTCCCCGTTCACCAAGCATGTTGATTAGTAGTTCGAGGTCACTCCTTATCACAAGGAAAGCGACAATGAGGAGAAGATCGCACGGAATCTCAAGGGATTAACCCATGGGATCCCATAGTATGCCCAGATGGGTGATGTCCCATGCCAGTATTATAGGCATGTAGTGGGGATATCAAATCGGATCCTTTGACTGTTGACTCACGTAATCCGAGCAATTACATTCTACCATGAGCATCATGCTATTTAGTGCATAGGTCTAGCATTCCACATTTTTTAGGCCTATAAACCACAGATGTATAAGGCCTGCAAGCCACACATATTATTTTTTGAGGTTTTGATGTATGACAAACATTACTAACACACATATATATATTTTGTACTTCCTTGCTTACTATGGTACAAATGTTTTTGTTTTTTGAGTTTTACATGTTTCACAAATGTCTATCCAACACATAATTAGCTAATGCGTCTGTTAATATATTCATGTGTCAAGGAATATGATGATATGTAATGTAATCAAAATTTCTTTCTAGTAGAAGAATACGTAGATACATTCTCAATATCTGAGGGTTTCTGACAAAATATGGCCTGTTGAGTTGAAGGATGACAAGATGTGAATCAAGGTTGACAACCAATTCTCGAATGCCAAGAGCGATGGCTTCTGACAACAATTTGATAGTTACACTATACTCAACGATGTTATTATTTGTTCAACCTAGACATATACCTTGAATATCGATCAATTCACCATGGGTGTCATAAATGGCCCATGCTGTGGATGATAAATGCTGGATACTATGGCGAGCACCATCAGTAAAACTGATGTGAGGAGACACTGACATCTGCAAAGCAGGCAAAAACATAATCAGTAGGAAAGATGCTTGCAAAATAACACACCAAACCACGTTGTACAAAAATGAATAACATACTATTTTACAAAAGTAACCATGCAAGATTAATTAAGCATAGTACTTTTTGAGATAAATCCCATTTCAGGCTTGTTTAATGGATTTCCCTCATAGTCAATAAGCTCATAGGCCCCTTTCTGTAACACACATTTAACAATGTAGGGCCCATGCCACATGGGCTTGAACTTGCCTTCCCCCAGCTTATCATTAGCCTGATCATACAGAAGAACCAAATAACCATCAGAAAAAGCTCGAGGGGAGACAAACTGATCAAAATGGGACTTGACCCGCCTTTTCTATGCTTTGATGACCAAAGCAGCAAGACGGCAAGTCTCATCAAGTCGTTCTAGGTACAAGAGACACTCTTCCTAAGGTGAGTTCTCGGGGAGAAGTTTGACAGCCAGATTGAGGGATGGAATTTCGCACTCAATCGATAAAGTTGCTTCCAAACTGTAGACTAGCTGGAATGGTGTGAATCTAGTTGCATCCTTAGTTGAGGTTCGGTAAGCCCACAAAGCTGAAAAGAGCATGAGATGAAAATTTGACTTATGCATTCCAATGGTGCACTGAAGCATTGTAACCAAGACTTTGTTCACAGCTTCAACTTGGCCATTGGCCTGAGGGCAGTATGGGGTTGAGCCATCGTGTCACAAGCCCAACATAGAAGTCAGGTCAGCCATCATGTAATCTTGAAAATGGGAGCCATGATTGGTGACAATGGCTTGAGGCAATCCAAACCTAGAAATAACGTGATTGAATAGAAATTGAGCCGTCGTTTTACCGTCTGCAGAGTATGTAGGCATCGCTTCGGCCCATTTGGTGAAATAGTCCACATCAATGATAATATACACATGTCCCCTGGCCAAACGAGGGTTATAGGTCATGTAGTCGATGCCCCATTTGAAAAAAGGACCAACGGTAATAACAGGGTGTAGGTGAGCGGGTGGGGCATGCATCTTACGTTGATAAATTTGGCACTCATGGCACTTGCAAACAACAAGGATGAAATCTTTGGAGATAGAGGGCCAAAAGTAACCATCGCGAAGGATTTTTTGAGCAGTAGCATATCTAGATAGGTGACCACCGCATGTGCCAGAATGACAGCCATTCAAGGCTCTCTTAGCCTCTTCGAGAGTGAGACAATGACAAAGAATTGAATCAACACCGATGCGGTATAAATTATCTCCAATGATATGGTAAGGTTGAGATTGATGACAAATGTGTCAACAATCATCCTTGGTCAAAGCAGACCAGAAGTTGGATGCCTGGAGATATATGATGATGTCACTGTACCAGGGATCAAGAATGATAATCAAGAAAAGAGTCTCATCTAGGAACTGCTCATCGGCACCAACAGGGAGAGAAGCAAAGGGAAGGGAGTAAATCAACTTAGCAAAGACCAGTGATTTCATAGATTTGGTAGTAGCAAATGCCAAATCAAATTCCTGGATGATAACAATCCACTTTGAATACTTCCCCCCCCCAGCAACTGACAAGTCAGGATGTAGGTCATGGGGTTGCATTCTGAAATCACAGTGGTAGTGCGAAGTAGAATGTAATGCCGAAAGCGCTGAACAACCTGTACAGAAGCCAAAGCCAACTTCTTGACATGAGCATAACACATTTCGGTGTTGAGGAGATTGCAACTAAGGTAGTAAATAACGTGTTCATTTCCTTCATCGTCATCTTGTACCAGTACCATAGCGATGGTGCTAGAGGTTGTAGCTAGATAAAGGAAGTAATTACGATGATAGTTTGGGGGATGCAGCAAAGGAGAATTTATGAGGATAGTCTTTAAGTCATCGAAAGACTTTTGAGCAGCCTCATCTCAAACAAACAGCGTTCCTTGCTTGAGAAACTGGGTGAACCCTGAAGCTAGCTCAACATAGTTTGGTATGAAATGATGGAGGAAATTTTCTTTTCCTTGCAGACTCTGTAGTTGATACAATGTAGATGGAGGGGGTAAATTAACTATTGCCTCAACTTTAAGAGGATGAAGGAAAATGCCTTCTTTTGAAACGATAAAGCAAAGGAGTCATCTAGATTCAACACAAAAGACACATTTATGCGGATTCAGCCTAATGTTGTAGTGTCTACAGCAAAGAAAATTTTCTCGAATATGATTAGGGTGATCATGGCATTTATGAGAATGAGCAGGGAGATCATCCAAATAAGGTTGAACGATGTTTTTAATGTCATGGAATGTGTAAGACATCAATCTCTGAAATGTGACCCCAACATTCTTAAGGCCAAAAGGGAGCATTTTATATGCGAAGGTCACCCACAGACAGATAAAGGTTGTCTTATCTTGATCAGTAGGCGCATTTTTTATCTGGTTGTAACTAGAAAAATCGTCCATAAAGGAAAAGAATTTGCTCCCAACGCATTCATCAAGGATCTGGTCAATGAAGGGAGTGGGGTAACTATCCTTACGACAGGCAAGATTGAGATCACGATAATCGACACAAATGCGAATAGTGACTTGTTTCTTTGTCACCAATATACTATTCGACACCCAATCCGTAAGAGGGTTTAGATAAATAAATCCAGCTTTCAGAAGTTTTTCAACTTCACCCTTAATGGCAACCGCTTTTCTAGGGTGCACTGGGCAAAGTCGTTGGTGAATAGGCTTCAGATAAGGATAAGTTGGAATCTCATGCATGACTATACTTGGGTCAATGCTAGGCATTTCTTCATAGGACCACACAAAAACATCCCGAAACTCCTGGAACAGATGAGTATAGAGCTTGATCTCTTCTGGAGAACAAGTTACCCCGATATGGACATTTTCATTGACATCTAGTTTGACAGAAATATCAATTGGCATCATTTGGGTAATTGACAGAAATATCAATTCCTTCCGACCAATCTTCAGGAGTCATGATCTGTGTCTGAAGTGGTAGGGATGGGAACTAAGAAGAGAACTCCTCAAGACAAGTATACATGACCATCGGGCCAGGAAAAAGTGAGGAATGATGATGAGTAACGTTCCAAGGAACTTCTACCAGAGACATTACTTCCATGATACTTTCGTCAAAAAGAAAAGTCTCTACTAAGGGGTCGGGAGATTTCAAAGAACCAAGCCATGGGGATTGAGAATATGCATCAAGAGATGTTCTCGAAACAGGATGATTAGAGCATACCAAATGTGAAGCCGAAACAATTTCCATGTAATCAATTTCAACGGGACTTAACGACATAACCTCACTCAATGTATCAACAAGATCCGACAATGGAATGACCCAAGGATCAGAATTTACTGAAATCATGTTTATAGAGGCAACATGAGGAAGTGGGAGTGGAAAGATGCCCATCAAGGCAGGATATTTAAAGAATCATTCCCCCACACTCTCATAAGGAGCATCGGTGTGCTTGATATACAGAACATTTCCATCCAAGGAGGAAGAGGCAAAGAAGGACCGTTGGTCGACTGTGACTATCCTCCCTTGATGGGGAAAATGGATCACATGGAAAAGGGAGGAGGCTACAACATGCATGGCATGGGTCTAGCTTCGTCTAAGTATAATATTGTAGTTAAGATTAGTGTCAACGATCTCTACTTCGACATGTATTGTCTTGCCCTCCAAAGTAATGGCAAGGTTGGGAAGGACACTGAATGATCGCAAATCGCACCCGTCAAAAGCTTCCAGGGTTTTAGGGGAATGGTTCAGAGTAGGAGAACCAATTACCTTCCAGCAAGTGACAGACATGATGCAAGTAGAAGCACCTTCATTGATGACGGTCCTATGAATGGTTTTCTCATTTATGATTACCTGAATGAGAAAGGAAATTTGATGAGGTAAATGCAGAAAGTGGTTTTCTAGGTCAAAACAAATGTGATTATAGTCAGCTGGATCAATACCCCCAATAGCCAATAGTAATTCTTTTTGTTGAGAAGGAAAACTTTGAAGGACCTCAAGAGTAGACATAGCTGACGGCGCTTGAGCAAAATCTTCAACAATTTTATGATGTTGAGTGGATTGAGCGTTAGGATAGTATGGGGACTTTTGGAGCACACCTCGTGAAGGTTTTCGAATGGCACAATTAGGATTAGGTCACTCTATATGGAGAGAACCAAAACTAGATGGGGAAGAAGAAGAAGGGGTACCTTCTTTCTCTTTCCATGCTGACGGGGTAGGAGTTTGATAATCTTTTGACCTAGCAACCACATTGATCGGGGTACTCATCATGAACACTTGTGAACCCGAGGAAGCGGATGACAAAGGCTAGTCTACCATTTGAATCTATTGGGATGGAAAGGGTTCCTTCAGGATAGTGGGGGTCCCTTTGAGAAAACAACTAACTTTGGACTGTTTGGGACAATCCTTAGTATAGTGATCCTCCTCATAGATGAGGCATGGATACTTGGGTTTCTATTGGGAAGCATCACTAGCAGATGACTTAGGAGGACCCTATTTTTGCACATAGGCTTTACCCTTGCCTTTGCCTTTCTTCTTACATTTGGAGGATTTATCCGTTGTGGTAGATTGGACAACATGAACCTCTAAGGTTTTATCAGGGCCGGATGAATTGTGAGAGGAATCATTGGGATCAGTGTTGGAGACCAACTTCTATTTGGAAGAAGATTTTGCAGGGGTCTAAGTCACTAAACCAATTACTCCATCAATAGGAGGGGTGGCCAGAGAATTAGATGTCGTCAAATCAGATGATGGTGTAGGCGCATCGGGTAACACATCATATAACATGCTAGATTGTGAATAGACAAGGTTTAGATATTGGGCACGCGTGATCGCTTGTTCCTCAGTGATGCATCCACCCATAGTAATGTCCTCAGAAATCTTGTTGACGAATGATTTGGTGAACCACTCGGTCAACAAATGATCAACAATTTCAAACTTAATCAGACGATGCCTACATCTCCATTCATGGATGTGATCAGAGATGTGAGTTTCAGTGTCTTTCTTGAGCAATGTTAACAGATGGGTGCTAGTTCCATAGTGAAACGACAGCTGAAAATGTGTGAGAAAGGCCATGGCGAGAGTGTTAAAGTCATGATAGGTATTTTGGGGTAGCTTGATATACCATTTGGCTGCAGCACTTGTAAGATTTCATTGGAAAAGTTGAAGAAGAATGGAATCATCAACGTAGGAATTCGAGGAGCACTAGAGGTGATATGTCATTATGTGGGCTTGAGGATCCTCTTTTGATTTTCCTTCAAACTTTGGACAATCACTCAGAATCTTGGACAGGACTGGAGGCCAGTATGGTGAATGCAAAATCAGGTCATTCATGAGTCTAGACACATATGGAAATTCCAGTGTAGCCAAGAATTGCAATTGGGTATTTAAAAGAATTTGAGGTCGATAAGGGGACCCAACTGGTAGGGCCCATCCCTGCTATTAAGGATTTTGTCCCCAAAGTGGAGGGTGTTGTCCATATGGCATTTGATTTTTCCCCCATTGTAGGTTACCTTACTCGTAAGGAGGATTCTAACCATGAAATCCTTGGAAATATCCAACTAAAGGCTATTGATAAGGAACATACTGGTTAAAAGGCTATTAGGCCTACTAGCCTTGGACATATGGATTTTTCACCTGATGTCCCTAAGCATAAGGGTATTGGACCTACTGTCCCTGGACAAAAGGGTTTTGGACCTGCTACCCTTAGATGTAAGGATTCTGCACTTTTTGTCCTTGGACATAAGGTTTTGGACTTGCTATCCTTGGACAAAAGGAGGTTGAACCTGTTGCCCTTGGACATAAGAATTCTACGTCTACTACCATAGGACTTGACCCTTGCCTTTCCCTTGCAAGGGTTGACCCTGTTGATATGAGTATAAGGGTTGTTGTTGCCCGGGTTGACCTTGTGGCTGCAAGAGCTGCCCTTGCAACTATAAAGGTTGTCCCTGCAGCTGCAGAGATTGACCTTGTGAAGGCATAGGCTGGGAGGATTGCGGCACATATTGCATTTGTGGTGCATGGTTTGCTGCAACTATTGTGAGGGTTTCCCCTACGATTTTTGCAGTTGTCCTTGTTGTGGATTATCTGGTCTTACTGCTACATGGATGGTCATTGCTGCAATGAAGGTTTCCCTTGCTGCTGCATGGATGGCCCTTGCTGCAATGAAGGTTACCCTTGCTGCTGTAGGAGCTATCCTTGTTGCTACAAAGGTACTTGAATAGTCCCCGGAATGACACCCTGAAAGTTCCCGAACTGTATCTAGCCATACCCAACAGGAACAACAGACGAACCAGGCTGGACATAAGGTCCAAGCTGAGGGATGTAGGGAAGATTAGCCATTGCTTGTGAACCATATGGAACATAAGGATGTTAGTACTGACCTTAAGCCATATTGGGTTGTTGGTACTGGATGTGACTTGACCCAGATAGACCAACATTAGGTTGTTGGTACTGGACATTAGTTGATCCAGCAGGACCAGTAGGATTTGAAATGGCACCCGAAGAGGGTTGTTTTAGGGTTCATACCAACCAAGTGAGCTTGTGAGCCACTCACATTGGTTGTACCAGATATCATAGATGCATTCAAACATTTCCCCCTAGGCAGTGGCATAGCCTGCCCACTTATTAGAGGGATCGAGGAACTGACAGCGACATGACTCGAGATCATTGGTTGAACAAGACAGGTTACTTGAGCTGACGAAACAAGGGGATTTGGAATGGTGGGTTGCACCAGGACTAAAACAACTACAAAAATCACCATCTGTTGAGAGGTCGGGTTCTGAATCAATGGACCTTTGGTAGGTATAGCACCAGATGCCCAAATAGGGTTGTGGTATAATGATGAAGAAGTAGGCACACTTGAAACCAACTGAGTTAAAGTCACGTAATTACGAGGTAAGTCAGGATGAACACTGGTCGGAATGCTTCTCATGTAAGGGAAACCTTCAGCAGGGAAAGGATATTCCTGCTCCTCGATAGTGCGCGGAGTGGAAACTTCTGAGTGACTCGAAGAGCAGATTGGGATTTTGCCTTCTGATTCCATGGGTGAAAATAGGTGACGACGAACTACCGAAGATATTCGAGGGGATAATTCCATAGGAATACCTGGTTGATTGTATAGACTGTATGGATGTTGAGGTGATATCACAATAGGATTGAATAAAGGATTCGAAGGATAAATAACTAGCCCAAGCAGACCTTCAGAAGTAAGTGGACTCTCAGGAGTATGGCTAGGATTATCCAGAGATTCCAAGCCAATGTTAGAAAGTGACCTAGTATTTTAAGGGGGAGGACGAGATGACAAAGGTTGAATACTCAGAACAATTCCAACCTCAACACCTTGGTCCTCAAGCGACTGTGGCAATTCAGGAAAAGGCTCCTCAGACAATCTTTCAGACAAAGGAGAGGAAGAGCAACTAGGTGAACCAGTTGGTTCAGCCACGATGATTTTGTCTCAAATAACCAGAAAAGAGATTGATTTCAAGGGCTTTAAAATGTATTTAAAGGTATCCTCACGATGTGGTCTAAAATACTAATAGGGATGTTATAATATCGTGGGTAACAACTTTTTAAGACACAAAAACAAATTGGTGCTCTTTCATGTTTTAGGAGTTGAGAAAGAAGAAAAGGTGACTCTGTCACTTTTGATTTGAAACAAGCTCGAAAGGACAAGCTCTCGGGTGATCTTTTATATTTAGGGAGTCAAAAATATCAAAGTGACTACTTAGGCTCATCTAGGTAAAAAGGATTACCAAGTAACCGTGAACTGTAGAATACCTCCCCGCGAATCGAGAAGTAAAAGCACGCAAGCTCCTTGAATGATGTGTTCGTTGTATCATGTTTACAAGGAGGCAGACTCGGCTTCCTATGGATAAAGGATTGCAACCTAGTGGGGTCTCCCTTTATATACTTGATGGTACAGGGAGCACAAGTCTGTACTAGCGTTTTCTAGTGCCGAAGCGAATGACAGCTGTTAGGTTTTAAGATGCCATAACAAATTATTAGCCTAGACCTTCTAAAATGTGATCATTATATTTCAAATGTGATCGTTAGTTGATCTTGAAATTATGTCTCAGTTTTCAATCCTTATTGATGTGACTTGAAAAAAAACTATTTGCAGCTAAATGAGAAAATACCCTTTCAATTCGATGAATTGTCTACACTAATGAGAGTAGAAAACACACTCAAATGCAATAAAACAAGAAATTGAAAGAAAAATTACCTTTTCACTATTTCTCTTTTGAAAACAAAATGATGAAAAAACTCTTTCGGATTCCTAACTTTCCTATCAAATTCACTTCAAGGAGTCCTTTCACTAGTAAAGAGAATTCATTTCTTTTCCAATGCAAGTGACAATGCAACTCTAGCCTTCAATGATGCTAACTAACGTAACATATTGATTCAACAAACTACAACTATGTATTTTTCAATGAAAATGACATAATGAATCTTTCACAAACACTTCTCACATCAATGAAACATTTCCAATACAATAAATCAGAAGAAAACATAAAGCACAAAAGGGAATTCCTTTCAAACCAATGAAGCAAAGAATAAACCAAAAACAAGATGAGCAATGTGATCTATGCCCAAAAAGATATGCTCAAACACCAAACGAAACTTTTAAAACTTGTTAAATGGAAATCAAAGAAACAAAAGGACTAACGAATGAAATACAAAGAGCAACTTTGATTATTGACTTGACTTGTTGAGCACACAAACAAGTGAATGGATGATGACCTAGATGCCCTATGGTTATAAGCCATCCAAGAACTCAAGAAACCAAGTGAAAAAAATTAAAATCAACCAAGCATACAAAACAAGATAATAGAGCTTTCCAGCCAAGAAGAGCATAGTTAAAACAAGCTGAGAGATAGAAATCAAAAGGGAACGACACACTGGATATGATCTAGGGTAAACCCTGATCTCCACCTATAGGAATTGGCGTGATTTCCTAGCTAACAACAAGCACCAGAAGGGGGTCGACACAACTATTAGAAAAATAAATGCGCTGACCATAAAATGAAAATCAATCAAATAGAAGGACTAGCTCCCCAGTGGAGTCGCCAATTTGTGGTGCAGGTAAATTCTCAGTGCAAACACAAATAATTCCTCTAGCCCAAGAGAGTGGGTCAACCCACAAACAAACAATCTATGGAAAATATCTTTAAGCTATAATCAATTAAGAGGGACTATCTCTTAGAATGCTATTCCACTTGGTAATGATCCTACTTCTTCACTCCAGCTATCTTTTGTTTCCTTCCTTTGAATACCTGAAACAAGAAAACAACAACAACAAACGTGATAGCATACAATATTGTATTCAACCTACTTAATAGGTCAAAGAACATTAAGCCATAAAGATGTAAAATGACACTTCATGTAGGAAATCAATCAATATTTGCATTTATATAAATCAGAAAATGATTGCAACTGGTGCCTTGATTTTGCTGGTCTCCTCTGACATATCCAGGTTCCCACACTTCTACTAGAACTTCATGGATAGCCGCAATGATGGGAGTTTTAAGGTCTCTTTCCCTCTAGTCTCAAACCACACCAAAAACACACTATTCTCCCTCAAACATACACTAGAAAGCTATAAGCTATAGATGACTTACTGATCATTCAAACTCACTCCAAAACTCCAACTAGCTTTTGCTTGGGAAAAAGAGAGGTTTATATAGCTTTTATGGGTGGGAGATGGTTCCTCTCATCATGGGAGAAGGTCTTATCTCTTGAGTTTGGTCCATCCTAATAGGGGAAAGGAGCCCAAACTAACTTCCTCGGCTCCATCTGGCCCAACCATCTACCAGACTTCCCTTACGAAGCTTCTAGACATGGAAGCTTCGTCTGCATATTTAAAAAACCTTCCAAAATAGGATCAACACGACTGCAAAAGGGCCCAGTCGCTTTGTATGGCACAAGGGCTAGTTTTAATCTCTACAAATTAGCACGATGAGGAAACTAGTCAGTAGCGTCGGTCTTGTAAACTGGGATAAAAGGAAGATTCTTTGGAAATGATGCAAATGAGAATTATTTTGCTCATGAAGAGGGACATACTAGGAGTCTCTTCATAATGGAAAATCATTTCAGGTTCACTATAGAGGTTCTCCAGGATTGTGGACAAGGATTACAGGGACAGTGGAAAAATGTTGTGTAATAGATACATTGTAGGAGGACCCTAAGTTGCAACATTTAAACACATAAATTCAGGAAGCGCAACAAAAATATGATGTAATCAATACAACTACGCGGACGTTGGCGCTAGTCCAACACTTCGCGCGCTTGCACAAAGGCAAGGTGATGCAGATGTAGATCCAAGAGTTACAGAAAAATTAGTCCCTACTAAGAGACGGACTTCAGCCTTGGACAGAGGAAGCCATCCAACTTTCACAAAATATTCATGAAAAGCTGAAGGCCAATGCAACAAACCCAACTGACTACGCAACTCATAGTGGAGGGACCAACCACAAATAAATTGGTCCAAGAGGTACAACAAGCAGCATAACAGAGTACCACAAAGCTTCAAACATTAACCAAGGCATTAAGCAAACTCCACTAGAAAGCGGAACAACCAGTTGAGTGACTCGAGGGCGAGTCACAATCTTTGTTTTGGGGGCCTATTGGGATTGGGTCCCCAGGGGTAGAATTGAATTAATCTACTCAATTGTTGTAAATAATTTTGTAAAGAGTGTAAAGTCTCCACAAAATATGGATGTGGAGCACGTAACTAGTCAAGAGTCATCGGGGCCTTAGTCCCTTGTTTGGGTAAGTAATAGATAGTTTTGAAGACTCACCCCATGACCTAAGGGACATGGTCTTGTATTAGAAAAGATATAAATAGTTGAGTCATAGCAAGTCTTAGAAATAACTTTTTATAGATAAGAATAAAGAGATGAATGAATGATGTTGTAAAGGTTTGATAGAAAGGAAGGTCTATTCCTATTAGTAGCAAAGGAAAGGCTCCGCAGCTGAGTTCACGGAGGCCTGGAAGAGTCCACAGCTGAGTGTGTGCACCCCTGTAGCTGAGTGCACAAGGTAGCAGAAGTTTGTACTGTGAAGGATCTATTAAATAAAGACTGATTTTGGGTTGGAAATATTTGCATTTGTGTTTTATATGTTTATCTGTTACCTATTTATCTTACTTTAAATATTGTTCCATGAGTTAATGTTTTTTCTCTACACAAATTGGGTTAACTGAATATGTTTAAGCTTAGTAAAGATACCGAATGATATTTGTGAAGTTATAGATCTAAACTAAGTTAATTATTAGAAGAGAAGACAAGTTTGCGTGATGGCATATCTAGACTATGAAAACCCTAGAAGCATGCTTATGTGCGCAAAAGAAGCAGGGACATATTCTTAGGGTCTCAATAACACAATTGAAGGGTTTTGAAAGGAACTGAAGGTCTTTACAGCCAGTTTCAGGGTTTAAGATCTATCAGAGGGTTAGATCTGCGAGGGAAGATATGGGCTATAGAAACTCATCACATCATCTCTGGATGCAGAAACTTGGTTCTTGCATCCCCCAATACTGCTTTGGGTGAGATTGCAACCTACACTACGTAGGCTTTTACCGAAAGGGCCAGCATTGTAGGGTTTTGTTCATTGGCGCAACTAACTCTGAACATCGGTTAGGACCCCTTAAGCCAACATGGTGGGTTCACTCATGTATCTTGTGAACACACAACTAGATATGCCCTTTGCAATCAACCAGCTGAGACAAGCCATGGTTAGGGAAACCAAACTAGTTTAGAGGGAAGCTAAGCATGTTCTATGGCACATTATAGGCACTATCCAGTTTGGAATTTGGTATAGATAGATAGAGGGAGTGAAGTTGTTTGGCTTGATAAATGAAAATTGAGTGGGGAGTCCATCAGACAAGAAGATTACATCAGGTTGAATTTTCAGTGTTGGTTTCGTAGTGGTTTCTTGGTACAATACGAAGAAAATATATGTGGCACTTAGCTCAATGGAAGTAGAATATATGGCTGCAATTCAGGAATCATGTGAGGTGATCTGGATGAGAAAGATAAATTTTGGCTTGTTTGGTCAAATGATGGATCCAATTTTGATTTACTGTGATAATCAGAGTTGCATCAAACACACTGAAAATCTTGTTTTTCATGATCGATCCAATCATATTGATATCTAGTATCACCACTTATGGGATTGTGAGAAAAGGTGGATTATGTTGTTCCAATACATTCTAAAAGAGGAACAAGATGCTGATATTTTGAAAATGTCCTTGTCAAGAGGGAAGTTTGAGTTCCATAAGTGCATGATATGGATGGTTGATAATCCCTTTCTTACTGAGAGGGAGTGCTAAATGTAGAAATGAATGTGTAGATTCAAAATTGTTCATGAAATTTGCTAAATCACAAGCCTTGAAGCTACTCTACTAAACTACGGAAGTAAATTCACCATCTAGAAGAAGAATCATAGACATGAAAAGGAAACATCACACACGCAGAAATATTTATCTAGGGGAAAGAAAATGCTCAAAACCCCTAACTATCTATATTACATTAATTAGAGAATAGAGATAAAATACATGTGATTTATAAAGCATGAGCACACTTTTCAAGTGTATAGTCTATCCCTCTGCCTAATTGACTGACTCTGGAAAACATTTAGCCAGTTTTCTAGCCCTCCAAGCTCCTATTTCCTTAAACCGCTCCCTTGGAAAATTAGGCCCCTATTAATTAGGAAATTACCTCATCTATATTGCGTAAGTCCTTTATGTGTTTCCTCTAGATGCGTGCACCACATGTACACATTGGAATAATCTACAACTGATATTACACTACCTTTTAATCTCCATCTCAACTAGGTAACTCAAATTATCTACATGCACGAGGTAATTTAGGCTAATTGATTAGTTATCTGGATGATCAATGAGTGTGGCTGAAGTTCCACTTCCACAACTTGACCTTCC
Organism: Pinus taeda; assembly: GCA_000404065.3. NCBI lineage: Eukaryota > Viridiplantae > Streptophyta > Pinopsida > Pinales > Pinaceae > Pinus > Pinus taeda. Next base: position 120,021 of record APFE030842274.1, on the reverse strand, counting down.
ACTACTTCAATTTAACTGAATTAAATTGTTGCAACTAAAACTAACTCAGCCTAGGATCCTAAAATTTAGGAACCCACTACACACAACTAAACTTCATGTCCCTAACTCAAATTAACGGAGCTATACCCCTATTTTTTAGTAATCAACTCAAGTAAATTAAAAATCAACTCATTAACTTTAATTAAGTGTTTCTAATAGAGTGAAAAGAGCCATGTCACCTCAGTTAATGCCTCCAAGTTGTCTACTAATATGGAATTTTGAATTTCCTCAACTTGATTAAGGAAAAAATCAAAATTGAGACTTCCTTGATGCATTTTCAACACTCCTGAGCAAGAAAGGGATTATCAACCACCCCTATCATGCACATGTGGAATGTATTACACACAACACTTCTCTCTATTGTTGTTGGTATTGTAACATCTAGAAATATGAAGCATCCAGAAAAACTGAATCCACTGTGTCTGTGAGGAAAAATATGATGCTACTGACTCTGTTACTTAGCCTCCTACTCTGTTGTCAACACTCCTCTCTACTCCTCATTATTTGACTGACACTAATCCTCCTGCTACTCAATACTATGGACCCCTATAGCAAGGTAATGATCCATGAGGAGAATGTCTCAATGGACCCTACCCTAATTTATGCACCTCTTAGACTAAGGATCTACATCACTCCACCTCGCTCCTGGAGGTATAGTTACATGTGCTTACTCTGCCCACTTGGCTCTAACTATCCCCTTATTGGAGGTCTTTGCTTTAGTAGATGTCTCCACACTTCCTCCTCTCTGCCTCTCCATTTTTGGTTGCTCCACAACTTCCTGAGGCTCCTTCTAAGGCTACATGTTGAGAAGTCTAACATGCTCCCTCTCAACCACCACATATCTAGTCTTTTCCTTGCTCCTTGAGGCTTTGCATGCATCTTATACCTCAAGTTCATACAAGTTCTTGACTCAAACCCTGAAATACTTCACATGTCTCGTAGCTATGTGTCTCACGAATTTCATTCCTTTGTTGAAGATCACATTGTAACCACGATCTACCAAAACTGCAATGGAGACAAGATTCTTCTTTAGACCCGGAACAAACATCACATCCTTGAGCCTGAGAGGGGAGCCCGACTTTCTTTGAAAGGTGACTGTACCAATACCTGTTGCATTGTACCTTCCATCATATCCCATCTCTATGTGCATCTAGAGATTCTTCTTCTCCAAATCGCTAAAAAACTACATATACCCTGCCATATGGAATGAGGCACCATTGTTCAAATACCACACACTCCCCATCATTGTGCTCACCATGCATGTGATGAGAACGAATTCAAGCTCGAAATGTTAATCCAAGGCCTCACCTACTACAGCTACTGTAGACTCCTTCCTACTTTCCTTCTTGTGTGGACACTTCATGCCATAATGTGTGAATTCATGAAAATTGAAACACTTGATTTTGGACAAGTATTTATTCTTTCTCTCTTAAATAGAGTATGCTTTGGATTGGGATTTCTTCCATTTTCATTTCTTTTCATTTCCATCCAAGGCATAGTTCTCCTCATCATCGCCCTTGGATGAAGTCTTGTCTCTGGTATTTCACCTTATTTCCTCCTGCACCAGGTCATACCATAAGCACTCCAACCTTGGTAGTTTCTCACTGCCGTTTATCAAACATTTATAGATATGGTAGGTCTTGGGAAGGCCCAAAAGGGATATAGCTACCAATTCTTCTTCGGGGACATTAACACCAACCCCACCATGTTCATCAAGACATTGTTTAAACTTGCTCAGATACTATGGAATTGTGACATTCTTCTGTATCTTGATACTTCGAAGCTTGTCCTTGAGTGCCATATTCATGTGGTCACTATTATTCTCAAACAATTCTGTTAGGGTTTTCCACATCATGAACAAAGTCTCTTTTCCATGGAGAATCAAAAAAATATGATCCTGAACTCCCTCTAATATGAGTCTCCTTGTTTTAGCCACATTTTCCTTCCACTGAGGAAGATTTTGGGTATCAGATGCTTGGGGTTTTGCTACATATGTCTTGATGTATTGTTGGGCATGGAATCCCCCCACAACATTTTTTGGGGCTCAAAGCCCAAGTTTTGGTCTAATATGGTTGTAAAGCTCCGTGAATTGTGAGCGCAAAAGTATGTTAGAGTCATAGGGTTGTCCGCCCTAATCTTGTAATATAATGTCGGCCTACCCATGGTCCGTGGACAATGGGATTGTATAAATAGATTGAGGCTCTATGTGGTAAAGATACATATAAGGAAGCATAAGATAGAAAAGTAGAAGCACATAGTAAGTGTAAAGTGTGTCTTGGGCCGTATGGTAGGAGAAGGCTTTGCAGCTAAGTGCACAAAGACCTAGTTGTCTGCAGCTGAGTGCATGAACCCCTGCAGCTGAGTGCGCAGGGCAGATTCAAGTCTATAACCGAAGGAAGATAATAATAAAGAGAAGTTTTATCTTAAATCCATGTATCTATTCTTGGGTTATTGTCTGTTGATATGAATTGCAATTATACTGTTTATTTACTGTGCGCACTTGTATGAATGAATTATATTGCTAAGTATGCTTTACACATGAAAATAAGCTAAGTTAGTTAACTAACCATGGAATACTAGTACAACATTGGGTAATAACAGCGTTCAGCCCCCAAGTAGGGCTACGCAAAGGCAACATTGCAGGTCATGAGGTACGGGTAAGTGCACATAGCGACGTGCACGCAAGGTCGAATTGCGGACCACTTGAAACCATCATACATCTCTAGCGTGCAAAAACCTAGTTCTAGCACCCTCCCATACTACTTTGTGTGAGATCTCAATCCGTGCTTCACAGACTATTGCCGAAAGGGCCAGTAGTACTGGGATTTGTTTGGCTAAATCAACTTCAAACCTAGGTCAGGCCCCAACAAGCCAACAAATAGTTTTGTTTCTAGGACTAGGATCTACATAAGGTACGTCTAATGTCGTGTCATTGGAATCCAACAAGGAAAGAAATTGAAGGGTGGCTGCATAGAAAAATTCATGAGTTTGCGGTGCAGGAAAATAGGAATCTGTGAGTATCGAAGGAACAATGTTTAGAGCACTACTTATATACGGAAATCCATGAAATTATCTTTGCATCCTTCCCCTCTGAGTTGTATGAGTGGATTTCGGAGCTAACAAACTGTCAGGGAAGATGTAGGCTTGACAAATTGATTGTGTGGACTCTAGAATTGTTGTGCAAACTAGAAGCATCAAAAGATAAGAATGCGCATGGTGTGGATCGTTGGCTCAATCGAATTATAGGGGGGTTTATCACTGAATTCGTAGTAGACACATCAGTCAACTACAACAAGTTGGAACGACACTTCCTCAAAGGACTGCGAGGTAAGTACATTATATCTTTGAACACTTGGATTAAAATGTTGCTATGTGAAAAGCAGGTTATGCGAATAAATTGATGTTTGGGGCTACGTGAAGTGGGATGATCTATAGAAATGAATGTAGCGTAGAGATAGAAACTAGCCCCTTAATTTCGCCTCAGCGAGAAAGTGAGGAAGAGCTTGTGAAAGTTTCACCAAGAAGTGTGATCAGTCTGATAAGGTAGAAAATTCCACGCATACCATATCCACCCACACCACCTCCGCCACCACCACAGTTCAATATGGCAAGCGTGATAAAATTTTTGGTGTTCAAAGGAGTAGGGAACGAAGATCCAGAACAATTTTGGTTGATAGTAAAATCTGTATGGGAAGCACAAGGAGTCATGGATGATAATATAAAGAAGGCAACATTGGTAATTGCATTGGTGGATCACGCACTGACATGGTACATTAAGCATTATAATGACCATCCAAATGCAGGGATCTTAGATATCCAGGTTGCGCTAAACAAGGAATTTAGCAGACCAAAATCGGAGACACAGTCGATTATAGGGTTTAAGCAAATCACGATGCTTCCAGGCAAGACCCCCTAGGAGATGGATCAAAGACTAAAGAGTATGATTCACGAAGCCAACATGAACTTGATGGATGGAAAGCATTGCGCATAGTTTGTAGTGTTACTAACACCACATCTAAGGACTGTGCTATCACAGCAGAAGTTATGCACCCAGGCCGAAGCTTTGGAGATTGCAATGAGATTGCATGAGACCCTGATATAAGATCCTGGCCTGGGACCCAAAAAAATCCACGCACAACTGAAAAATTTGTGTTTCGAAATGCAGAGTTTGAAATAGGACAAGACAACTCGCCCAGAAGCACATGAGGGGGTATGGTGCATAAAATTCCAAGGCTAAGGGCATGACAAGGACCATTGTCCAGTCTTCGTGAACTACCTAGCAGGAGGAGGGCTAATTCCATTGAGACTAGAGGCACAAGCAGGACCAAGCACGGTGTCTGCATTATGGTGTGCAATTTGTCAAATAGGAGGGAAGCATGCTACAAATAACTGTCACATATTACAAAAGTATACGTAGACGTCCCAATAGATGTTCTATAATTTTTGCAGATCAATAGGCCATGATGAACGCACCTGTAGAAGTTATGAACTGATGATGGATCAGACTCCTACCTATAGAGTTTAGACTGAAAGACAAGCCCTTGATCAAAATGCAAGAATAGCACGCACTAGATTTTAGGGGCACAGACGAGGTCGAGGTGGAATGGGACCGGGAAGGGGTCGTAGACAGTTGATTTGTTATAATTGTGGAGGGCCAGGGCATTATGCCTGCGATTGTACAAATCCGACGAGAGCATCATGTTTATACTGTACCCAATTTGATCATGAGATGGAAGACTACCCCACACTAATAGCGAGGTTGCATGATAAAGGAATACTCTAGCCTCCCCCAACTCAGAACCTACAAACGATGAGGTCTGGGCCGCACGAGGAGGACCCGAATGTAAACATCATGCTCCAAAGTGGTATCATGATAGGAGATGACAAGGGTAAGCAGCCAAAAGAAAGTGCCTAGGTTCCCTTGTCTTCTATCATATCCCTCACAAAGTGATACTGAACATCAATGTGCTTTGTCTTTGAATGATAAGCAGGGTTCTTTGCCAAGAAAATTGCACTTTGGTTGTCATAGTCTATCCTTATAGCTCTCTGTACTAACCCCATACTTGAACACAATATCTGCAACCAAACTGCTTCCTTGCTTGCATGAGTGGCTGCCATGTATTTTGGCTCTGTAGTTGATAGTGCCACTACAGATTGTTTCTTACTCATCCAACTGACTGCACCTCCAAATAGGTTAAACACATACCCACTTGTAGATCTTCTCTGATCCAGATCTCCAGCCCAGTCTGCATCAACACAGCCATGGATATCCAACACTCTGTCCAATCCTGGTCTTCCTTGGTAGCACAAACCATAATCACTAGTGC
>APFE030842274.1:43695-109858 GCA_000404065.3 Pinus taeda | reverse complement strand
CCATCGCGTCCAAAAAACATGTGCGAAAATCATGCACAAAACCATAGGTGGGTCCGCCCAACCTAACATAGGGTCCAAAACCAAGATTTTCTAGGGCACTGCCCTAGACCCCATAAAGTGGGGTTACGGGTACCCCTCAAACCCTCTGTTAACTAGGTGGAAAGAATATAACACAACCCAACACTAGGTTCGCAACATGCCAACGAAGGAACCGGAGTTCGATTTAGAGCACACGAAGGAGACATTCATGGAAGCTAAGAAGAGTTTCACGGAGGCCTCCACTTTAGGTAGTAAAGACAAACTAGAACTAGAGATGGACCCATCAATGATTACTACCTTTCAGGAGACATGCATGAAGCTACTTCATGACAACAAGGTTGTGAAGGGACTGCAGGAACTCATCACTAGGTGTGCCAGGTCAGGAGAACCGTGCGTAGTCCGAAAGCTTGGGAAGCATACAATGCGAACAGGAAGGGAGATGAGATTGACTGCCCAAATTGGGGAATATGAAATGGATCAAGTGATTTTGGATCTTGGATTAGATGCGAGCATTTTGCCAAAGCATACATGGGATTGCATGGGCAAGCCCACGTTGCAATGGTCTCTTATTCAATTGTGAATGGCCAACCAGCAGAAGATCCTACCGATGGGAAGATTGTAGGGAATAATAGTAGATATTGAAGGTATGAGCGCGCTTGCAAATTTCGAAGTGATAGAGATTGTTGATGACAAAAATCCCTATCCCGCACTACTGGGAATAGATTGGGCCACTGATATGAACGAAGTGATAAATATAAAGAAGCGTAAAGTGATTTTTGAGAAAACATCACTTTTTTTAGTGGTACCTTTAGACCCTGTCGAAGGATCACGTTACCCGAGCCAATGCGTGATGATGAGAGCGATGATGATCTAGACTATATCTACAAGATAACCACCCAGGAACAGGATTGGTTGAATCCAACTATGAATAATAGGATTTTGTGGGAGCACGAAATCTCATACACATTAGACTTGGATGAGGAAATAGAACGATGGTAGAACCGGTTACACGAGGTAGCCACGCTCAATTGCAACATGATGGTAAGATCATTGTGTTGCATGAAAACAAAGGTAAGGCATCTACACATGTATGATGGGTTGATAGCAGTGGATGACTTCCTGAACAAATTTTAAAAAGAGGTGCCAGAACAGTAGCGTTTTGACGCTCTGAAATGGGCACTACATGCTACGCCTACAAGGTGGTGGGGTACGCATCAACGGAGTTTCGAGGATTGGCGGGGATGCAGAAAGATGATGCACCTATGATTTGGGAAACTGCAGATGCAGCTAAAAGACAAGTACAACAGACGAGATGATCCATGTGCACACCTCGTAAAATGGACCAAGGCCTACGAGGAGGAGCCACAACCCGAATGGGTGCATTTGTTCTTTCATACCCTGGATGTCATACCCATGAGTTGGTATATTGAGATAGAGCTCTGCCATGGCACGAATGAATGGGATATCTTGCGCGAAGGATTCCTACTAACCTTCACATTTGAAGATCATTGGTGGGATACTGTTGATGATGTGCTACAAGCACTAAAAGTAGTTATCTTCAAAATACCCCAAGATCCAATGGAAGTACTTTAGCCGGAATGGGTGACGCAGCTGAGCTATGCGTTGGAGTGTTACAATGTACATTTTGAGGAGGATGATGAGGATCCACAGAATATTAACATTCTAGAAACGAAAGGTTGTCACGAGGTTCAAGGACCATTGATTGAGGATCCCAACATCACTACGTCGCTAAAAATGAATCAGGTAAACATTGGGATAGAGGCCGAACCAAAGTATGCAACACTTGGAGACTATTGGGATGATGCCATGGTGGATAAGGTGGCTGAGTTACTCTGTGAATACCAAGACTTATTCCCGACCAAAATTATGGATTTAAAAGGGATCGTTGGCGACTTAGGGATGATGAAGATCACCCTAAAACCTGATGCGAAGCCAGTCAAATAGAGGCCTTACCACTTGAATATAAAGTACAAGGAAAAGGTTCACGTAGAATTAGATAAAATGCTCACAGCCAGAATTATTGAGCCAGTGGAAGAATCAGACTGGGTGAGCCCTATGGTAGTACAAGAAAAGAAGTAGAAGGGAGAAATAAGAATATGCATGGACCTCAGGATGTTGAATGATGCTTGTGTACACAACCCATTCCCTACATCGTTCATAGATGAAGTATTAGAAAGCATTGGCAGACAAGAAGCATACTCGTTTACGGATGGGTTCTTAGGATACCACCAGATCAAAATCACACTGGAAGATAGGAGCAAGACAACCTTCGCAACGGAATGGGGCTACTTCCAATACATTGTTATGCCATTTGGATTGAAGAATGCGCCAGCCATATTTTCGTGCATCGTGGTTGCCACATTCAAAAAATACATCCACAAGTACTTGGAGGTCTATCTGGATGATTGGACTATCTTCAGATTAGTTAAGCACCATGTAGCAAGCTTACGCTTGATGCTAGATACTTGTCGACGACACCAGATTACACTAAACCTTAAGAAGTGCACATTCCTCATTCCCTTTGGAAACCTATTGGGACACATGGTCTGCAAATAGGGATTGATGTTGGACCCTATGAATATTGTAGTAATTCTAAATTTGGAAGCACCATGAAGTATTAAACAGCTACGCGCTACCTTGGGACACACAGGATACTATAGGAAGTTCATCAAAAGCTATGCCCAAATCACCGCACCGATGGAGAAACTATCCAAAAAAGATGTCACATTTTGCTGGAATGTTGATTGCATGAAGAGCTTGGATATCCTAAAGGGGAAATTGGCCTTTACTCCAATCCTAGTCTTCCCAAAATGGGATGTGGAGTTTCATGTCCATGTTGATGCGTCGTGTATCGCATTGGGAGCAATACTCACACAAGAGGGCAAAGAGGGATTGGACCACCCCATCGCACTTGCAAGTCGTAGATTGTCCAAAGTCGAGAAGAACTATTCCACAACCCAGCATGAGGTGTTCGCGATGGTGTACACACTCCAAAAATACAGACACTATTTGCTAGGAGGACATTTCAAGATGTATACAGACCATTTCGCATTGAAATAATTGGTCAATAAGCTTGTGTTGCAGGGCACATATGTAGGAGGCTATTATTGTTCCAAGAATATGACTTTGAGGTCATAACGAAACCTAGATGCTTGAATGTAGGGCCGGATCACTTGTCGCGTATTGAGACGGGCAAGGAACCTAATAGTTTGGAGGAAGGATTACCTAATGCACAATTCTTTGCGGTGCGCATCACGAACGGGAACTTCAAAGATATAATCTATTGGGTATACGACCAAAAGTCCCACATTGACTAGAAGTGGGGAGGATCATGGGTATATAAGGATGGACAAATATCTCCATTGGTATGAGGCCTTTTGGGGTAAGTCCAAAAGCAAATCCATGAGGGCTTAGGCCCAAAGTGGACAATATCATACCATTGTGGAGATATGTGGTGTCCAGAGTCCTTACAAGTGGTATCAGAGCCATGCCCCGAAGTTAGCCAAGTGGATGAATCCTCAAAATGTTGAACGAAGGTGGTGGGCCCCGGTGATATCACGATGGGATCCGTGGATGAGCTCGGTTAAACAGGTGGTGTGCTCCGGATTCTTCATGGACGTGTCCTGGTCCCAACACCGTGAAGAGGAGTTGACCTGGGGTAGAGCAAGCTCTCGAGGCAGGTGGTGTTCCATGTAAGGCGTGTGCTTCCAACGCATTGGAGCGGAGAATCCTGGTTGGTAGAGAGTGGACGGATGGATAATCGTTTGAGGGGAGGCTCAATGGTCCTTTGTTCGAGGGGAGGATTGTTGGGTATACGACCAAAGTCCCACATTGACTAGAAGTGGGGAGGATCATGGGTATATAAGGATGGACAAATATCTCCATTGGTATGAGGCCTTTTGGGGTAAGTCCAAAAGCAAATCCATGAGGGCTTAGGCCCAAAGTGGACAATATCATACCATTGTGGAGATATGTGGTGTCCAGAGTCCTTACAGAAAACCCTGTGATGAATTGGCTCCTTGCAACCTAACCTTGTGGTGTCTGCACACTTGACAACCCAACCTTGCGTTACCATCAAAACCTGCAACTTATCTAGCACTACTAACTGGTGCTCTCCTGCTATGCCAATCTAACCTTGCAATCCACTTTCTAAACATCAACCTATCCTCGTGGTTTGCATTGTAGCCTGCATCATCATCTGATCTTTGTGAATAATTCATTATGAATTTCTAATTTTGTGGAATATCATCTGGTCATATTTAGATGCGTCTGACACTTTTTGTAGCAATTGTGTGATTTTTGGCATACAATACTTTAGCTTCAAAAGGCTATTCTTCAGCTGTTTCAGTGGCAAGCAAATTCTGTGAAAATTGTTACACTCATTTTGCTTAGAAATGATCTTGCGTAAGCTATTGAAAGCAGACATGACATGCTAAGGAGTATTCAATACTAACCCCACATGTTATTTCATGTCTATATCATTTTTCCATAAACTCGAGAATCCCTATAAACTTTTCCTCTACTGTCAGGTGTTGTGACAATTGTTCTTACGAAAGAGAAGTCTTCCTCTCCTCAGCTTCTTGGAGTTGTTCCTATTGTTGGAATTTGTAGTGCATTCCATCAAAACTTTAAGATTGTCATGGAAAACATATAAACATGCCATCAAAAAGCGAATTCCATTTTTAACCTTCGCAACTTAATAAGTGGTTTCTAGGGTTCGTTGCAATCTTCAAAAACCTCCAAGTCTTTCTTCTCAATGGTCATTAACGTCCAGTCGAGACTCGAAATTCTTTTGCTTCAACACCCATCAATGTTTGCATTGATTGCACAAGCAATAGTAACTTAGTCTCCAGCACTTGGCAATATTTCACCTGAGGTACTTTCTCTACTCCTTTCTCCTGAAGCATGGTTATTCTTGGCTAATATATCTTGAATTTCTTTGAGCAATAACAAAAGATTTCATTTCAACAACAACATTCAAATCTTAATTTGAAATACACACTTCTTTCAACTTATTGATTTCATCTTTATGTAAGCCCAATTTCTTCTTTAACTAAATATTTTCTTTATCATTGACTTTTTTGTGCTAAACATAATGTTTGTATTGCCAGCTAAACGCATTATATTGGCTATATTATCTTCAAATGAAAACAAGCTAGTCACATTAGTCATATTGGTTGTAATCAAAAGTATTAATTTAAGTTGTCTTCTATCTATTTGATTTTTTTTTTTTTTTTTAATCTTCTTGGTGGTTGGACCCATCCCATCTCGGATGGCCTCCACCATCCTTGTCTTCCATTGTTTACATACCTCTGTTTTCTCACATCTGCGTTCTTCATTTCCTTCCATCACCCATTTCCCATCATTGGATTTTCATTGGTTAGACCTTTGGAGGCTAAGTTTTTAACTTATGACCTTTAAATGTGAGGGAGAGAATCTCTGATTGTGCATTTTGTATTAGATCGAGATATTGGATGGGTGACCCAAATACCTTGGTTAATTTCTAACCCCAACAACTGGTTTAGTTATTAATTGCACATTTGTTGCCTTAAATTACTTATTAATGTAAATCTATTGAATAAAAAACATACTTAAGATTTAAACACAAATAAAATAAATAGTTGAAGCACATTAACCAATCTCTTCCACGTGCATGCATAGATTTATGCCCTTCAAATTTATTGTTTCATTAATGTAATTTTCAGCATATAAGGGCTCCCATAGTGCAAAAATGACCCTATGAGGAATGATACAAATATAACAAAACCTGGAGAGATTTCAAATAATCAAACCCTCTACATATCTATCCTTCGATCTTTATTGTCAGATATGGATTCTTCTTCCTCGTTGTTCCTTGCACTCTTCCTCAAACCCTACATACTTTGATGAAATTCCTTCTACACCCAATCACTAAGATCTCATTATCTCTTTGTGTCTTGTGCTAAAAAATGTTGTTTCTCCTTTAACCTAGGCTTCCTTCTATAAGTTTGAGTTATTGAACAATTCCACAACCCTAATATCCAAAGTGATTGATAGTTGAGATTAGATTTCATGATCACTTAAAATTAAATATTGAGATTCATTTTATTCATTAATGCAATTAACCTTTGCATTTCATTATATGAACTCACATTTTCTTATAAAAAATTACTTTAATAATGCCATTAATTAAAGTAATTTCCAAGGTTAAGAGACTTTGGGATAACTTCCATAAGTCTAGACACTATGACCTCTGTGGAAGTACTTGTCTGATGCTACCATCAACAACACTCCCTCTTAGTGAGGATGATACTTCTTGGAGAGCCACTTGGTACTATCTTCCCTCTAGTCTTGGTACAATGTCCCATGGGCCATCTTTCACCATGACATTCCTCCAAACCTCTTGGTTTGTTTCCTCTTTGATGATGCTACTGATCAATGCCATGTAGTTTGGAAACTTTGAAGATCTGCTCTCCTTGAATGTGCTCTTAGGAGCCTCCACATGCTCTTGAGCATCCTTTAATGTTTACTCAAACACCTTGGGTCTCTTAATAGACATACAAGGAGCTATTAACTCCTTGAATTGGAAGTCTATGCACATTGTTCCACCTTTAGAGCCTCCTACACCTTGTACTCTTTCACTATTGGTGGTAACTTATGAGACTTCTTATATGCCAAGTTCTTGTTGAACTTAACAACTCTACTCGCAATTGTCTTCATCTGTGTTGGTATGAAGATTCTATAAGTTTTTGAGGTCTCGCCATTTCCAAAAAATATCGTATCCTAACCTAAAGGCTCTAGCTTTGTCCTCCTCTCCAAACGAACATGGATGTTTATTGGACAACCAAATATCCCCAAGTGTCTTATCTTTGGATTCATCCCTATGAATGCCCCCTCAAGAGTCTTTTCCTCCACTATCTTGTGAGGACTTTTGTTCTATACATGCACTGTAGTATTACATGCATTTGCCTAAAGAAACATTGACAAAACTTGGTCATGTAGCATAGACTTGGTAGGATCAATTTCTTTTTGCAACCCTATTCCGCTGAGGGTTGTATGAGACTGTGATCTGCCTCTTGATCCTTTCCACCTTGCAAAAATTCTTGAAGTCATTGGAGGTGTACTCAACCCCATTATTAGATCTTAAGACCTTGATCTTCTTGCATGTTTGTTTCTCCACTTAGGCCTTGAACTCCTAGAACTGATTGAAAACCTCATCCTTGGTCTTCATGAAGAACCAATTTCTTATGGAACAATCATCAATGAACATGATATAATATTATGCTCCCTAATTGATGCCAATGACATCAGTCCACACACATTTGAGTCACACATTTGAGTGAATGAGATCCAAGATCCCCTTGGACCTACCCCTGCTGTTTGGAAAAACGACCTTGGCATTATTTCCGAGTGTACACCATTTGCACACAAAATATTTGCTCAATTTTAAAATCTAGGAGACCAATGGCAATCTTCCTTAGGATCAACAATTCCTTGTAGTGTAGGTGTCCCAACCTCCCATGCTACAACTTGCACAAGTTGTCACTATCATGTACCAAATTTTGAACATGATTTCCCTTCAACCTATATAAGTTGCCCTCTTTAACCTCGATACATGCCCTCAATGTGTCCTAAGAATCAAACACGTGGCCCATGTTTGAGTGACTTGCAATGTGAAAACCCCTTTGGGAAAATTCCCATCTTACATACATAGTAAATATTTCATGTATTTTAATTATAAATTAAAAAGGGCCTGAGAATTTAGACAAATTCTAGAGTTTGAGGAATGAGATTGCTTGGGATTTGAAGGAAGCATGACTTATTATTTGATCTGGATTTAAATAGGAATGCAAAACACTATATATATAACCATAAATACAAAGATGCAGTAGAAATAACAACTCATTTCATTAATATCAAATACTAAAATATGCTTACAAATAGAATGGAAACAAGACTAGCTCCGACGATGGTAGTTTATGTCTGAGAAAAGATGTGGCGGCGACATGCCTCTGAACTGTGTTACAATGAAGCTCAAAAGCTTATTTATTATTGAGAAATAGTGGAAAATCCTAAACATCCAAAACCTAACCCTTTGGGTAAATTGGTACATCAACTTCCCAGGGTCGTAACTTTGGCATACGATCTCCATTTGACGTGCACAATACCTCATTAGAAATCTATCCGAGGACTACAAATTTTGAATGGCCAACATGGGTCTAGTACCCATGTTGGCCTCGGTTTTCCCAAAAAACGTTGTTTAGGGCCTCAAAACGGCTTTGAAAGTTCAAGACCCAAAATATTGCCAAAAATAGTAAATTGTGCTACAAATAAGAAAACTGAGAAAATGAAAGAAAAAATGGTGGAGGTCCAAGTGGCATAGCCAGGTGGCCACCAATATCAACCTAGTTCATTATTTTAGCCATGAATGGTTGGTAGGTATGCTTTAAATTGTGCTAAACATATAAGTTAATAATGTTGGGCAAGCAGACAAAAGAACCATGCTTTACTTGGACAAATTCAAAGGCAAAAAGGACAAAAATTTATAAGGATGGGCTGCATGGAAAACTGGGATAGTTTAAGTCAACCAACTAGAGAATGGGGCAAAGAGCTGACACAACAACATCCCCACCACCACTCATAAAAGACAAAACCACCATGGCTGAGAGGGGAAGTCAGGGGTACATAAAATGTATGCCCACAAAACCAAAAACAATTGCGACTGTGAGATGGGGAGGATGATCACACACTCCACAAAAGGAAGGGGAACATTTGTGGAAGAGGTATTCTCAAGTATGGGGAGAACAATAAAGAAGGTAGGAGAGAAAAGAAGGAAGCTCAGTGTAACAAGACAAAGGAAGAAGCTTCAGAAAGAGGAATGCAAAAGCACTTGTTACACTGAGAAAGCATACGCACATGAGAAAAGAGCACATATCTCTATGTCGCTACCAGAAGGAAAGGGGTAGAGAAAACATTCAGTTGAGCATTAGGAGCTAGTGGGTGGAGGCAGTTGGTCCTCTAGAGTCCCTAGTTTAGCTGGTAGAGTTGGTTTAATCCCTTAAGCACCCATACTCAAGCTCTGGAATCTGTATTGAAGGTGGCTACTATAGGAAAGCCTTGGATGCAATGTGTCTAAGGTTGGGCGGAGAGTTGACGTCCCAGAATCAGTTGCCCATTTCCAATTGAGATAAGTAACCTTCATGTTTCATTCGTATAATGAATTTCATGTTTATGCTATTTGAGACGAAATGGTGCCATTGAGGTATGATATGTGACTTGTGACTTGGTTATTTATATGGATGATTGGTATGTTCATCCATATTGTCTTAACAGTGCTTGAACAATTTAATGAGTTCACGTGTGAGAATTTGTCTACATGTATGGTACTCAACCTTTAATCATGATGATGAACTCTTGCACATAACATGACATGCTCGACTGGGCAAAGCTCAAAATGAATTGAATACCACACACATGCATATATATATATATCCCTGCACAATTGAAAGAACACAATATACACTGATGGATTCAAACCGTGAACCTTATGTGTGTAGGGACTAATGAGATTTTAGATAATACCAATACATTAGTGTTGTTGTGGCCCTATTAAGGATAGGAACGCTTGTAGTAATATATCTTTGTGTGGTAGAGGGGCACATTACAGTTCGTAGCTCAGATCTCTAACTAATTAATATGTTCTTGTGTGACCTCTTATCTGTTGAGTTACACTGCTAAAAGTATGGTCATCATGAACATGAAATAACTCTAGCTGATTTGTTGCATGTGATATGTCATGAAATTGGATTTTCTACCTACTTGAGGAATGTTGATATTATGTAGGTTTACAGAATAAATGCTAGGATTCCCAGATGTATTCATCGACTTGTTTTCTGCTTATTATTGGCCTGAGTGGCCTGTACCTTTTCAAACTATTATGAGCTTGAAATTTGTCCAATGGGCCATAATGAAAATGAATGGTAGATATCTGTATATGAGTTCTGAAATTGACAATAATTTGTTATTAAGCCTTGTATACATGTTACTAAACTTAGGAGGGACGACCTGATATATATATATATATATTTAATGGGATAGATCGAACCTTGTTGAAATCTCGTGAAAAATTATGCAACATTAAAGCTAAGAAGGAATAGCTCTAAAGCACTATTTAAAGCCAAATGTGTGTAAGCCCATGTATTTACGCGGGGTGGTAATCCCTCAAACTTTTGGAGGAAAGGCATTAAGCCTCGATACAACCATGCATTCTGGGACTATAACCAAGCATGAAAGAAAAAGGACTTTGGATCGTTGACCAGAGAAGAGCACTATATAACCGTCCACTTGCCTTGGAGGTTTATTAACTTGAATAATTCAATGGAAGACTAGCCAAGTCCCATCGAGGTGAAAATGTTGGGACGCAATGGCGTGTGGGGTCGAATGTAAACAATGGTGCGACAAGGTGGAAAGCCCCCAAATCACATATAACGTGAAAGAAATAAAAACACAGAGATTCAAGACTTGTGTGGGTCCCAAACCACATGGAGGGCATGATGATAGATGAGATCACCCTAGACCCCAAAGATTTCAAATGGAGGACATGGTAGAGCTCCCATGCTTTAGGTTCCGGGATGATATGGCGTGTGGGCCCATTTAGTGGGGACAAACGATGGGTGGCATGAGTGTGTATGCCTATAGGTCAGTGGGGAGACTAATCCATTTCCACGTAAACCCATAAATTTTGTAGGAGGCACCCTGGAACCTTATAAGGGAGCCTTGGGAAGAAACTCACGAGATTAAATTAGTAGGGTGAAGCAACAGTGGTGGAGCTTCGAGCTTGCTACAATAACTAGTGGCATTAGACATGCGGAGGAGGGATAAATGAGGATCCATGTAGCCCAGAAGTTCGTCCCTCAAAACTTTCAACAAGGAGCTATATTAGAACCCATTGGGATTATATTCCTAGGGTGGCATGGCATAGAGGGCCCACACCTGCATCCATTTGAATAAATATTATATGTGTGTGTTATAGGTTGGTCCATGTGGACCATATAAAGGGGATTGATACATGACTCCAGTATGAACAGGTCGACAACTATGTGGAATTACCATGTGGGTGGAGACATGACATACCACTAGGGTAGCCACGTGGGCGCCACATGGCAGGGGAAGATGACGTGGCATTATCTCATAGACAAATCTTTGGATGCTCATATCTTTTGATCCAGGAGTCAAATTAGGAGAAAATTTACATTGTTTAAAAGGTCTCGATAAAACAAACATAATGATGTCATCCATTTTATGTTTTGAGAAAGTTGAAAACAATTGAAAAAAAGATTTTAGACCGCATCTCCATAACTAGACTTTGGAGATCAGGTCCAACATATTAACTACCTCCTACTACCTTAGGAAGGGCTGGGGATAGTAGGGGGTATGTTACACTTAACATAATAAATGACCATTCTTCCCCTTATTTTTGTCACTACACTTGGTAGGTTGGAGTTTTGAGGCGATTTGGAGTGCAACTGAGGGTTATTGTGCATTGTTAGAAGGGATTCTAAGTGTTGGATAAGTGAATATGTCTACCAATCTTCAAGTATTTTCCTACAATAGTCCATTGTCTTCCTCATTGCACAAAGATTATGGATCAATCATCAAGGCCAACTAGTAAAGGTAAAAGGAAAGGGAGGAATGGCTCCATTGATGTTGTCCACCCTCCATTTCTTCAAGGTCTACTAGAGTTGCATCTATTGGAAGTAGGGATGCAACAACAACTTCAAATGCTGAAAAAACATTGTTTTAGGAAGACAACATGTCAAGAATAGAAGTATCCACTATGGAAGCATGGTACAAGAAAATAAGAGCTTAGGACTAAACTGAAGGGGGGAGGCAATATTCTTTGGACCAATGATTTGTTACACAATCAATCTAGGAGCACTTACTTTCGTGTTAAGGGCCATTTTTTGGGCACACCTTGTGAACTTGGAGCATGTCCAAGGGTAAGTGTATCCAAATGAAAAGATTTGGGAAGAGAGGCAAATGTTGGCTTGCGGATGATGGCAAAAACATCTAGGAAAACGAAAAATGGATATCCTCTTCCATTCTTGAGGAAATCGTCTAGCAATTATCCTTTTGTGAGTGGGAGTACATCCTAATCAAAGAAAAATAGGGTAGCTAGTCTAATGGATAAGATGTTTCAATGAGAGAGGTGAGATGAGATTGATCTTACCATTGTTTTTTTTATTATCTCAAATTTATCTCATTTAATGTTACATAGTCACCTTTGCTTATTGGCATGTGTCGAGCTCTAGAGCAAGGGCTGCCAATAGGGTACATTCCTTGATCCAAACTCATGTAGGAACACGAAAAAATACAAATATAAACATAAACGCAGAGATGCAACATAAATAAATCTTCATTTCATTATTACCAAAGAATTGAAAGATGCTTACAAGCATAATGGAAATAAACTAGCTTAGGCGATGGTAGCTTATCTCTGAGAAGAGATGTGGCTACTACATGCCTTTGAACTGTATTACAATGAGACTCAAGGGAATTTTTGTTATTGAACAACAAGGGGAAACCCTAAACAACCAAAAACCTAACCCTAGGAAATAAAACACCAAGAGTTTGTGGGCCTCGTTGGGGTTAGTTGGGAAACCAACTTCTCAGAGTCGTAACTTGGTCATATGATCTCCGTTTGGCGCGTATGTGTAGGTTTTAACCCTGTTTAGTAATTAAATATAGACGAATTCTAAAAAACAAAAAATAAATAATGGCGAGAATATAAAACAAATACATAGAGGTTTCCCTTGGATCCCAAAATCGAGACTACCAGATTGATTTTTCTATGTCCTTTCAATGTTAAATCCATATATAAATATATAATATATATATATATATATATATATATATATATTATATATATAATATATATATATATCTATATATATATATATATATATATATATATATATATAATATATATATACTATATATATATATATATAAATATAGATAAAATATAGATATATAATATATAATATAATATATATATATATATAAATATATATATATATATAATATATATATACATGTCGAAGAATTCATAAACCCCAATCCATTAACCTTGGATTAGAACATAACCGTAGTTCCCTTCACCGGATCTACGAAATACCATGGGCATAAAACCATCATGCCAAAACCATGTGAAAAACCCATGCACAAACCCATAGGTCAGTCCGCCCACCTAATATATGGTAATTTATTTTCCTAGGGTGTTGTTCTAGACCCCATACAAGGGGGCTATCGCCCCCTTGTGATCCCCCTGCTATGCCGAACACAACATACAGAGAGGGCTATCGTTCCATAGCTCCCCCTGTGACCCCCCGCGTAACGACTAGTTGTGGAAAGAATATAACACACACCCAAAATTATCCCACTTGTTATGTTTTCCACACAGGGGGTCACAGGAAAGCTTAGTCATTGGTCCAACCCTGCAATGCCCATTGTTTCTCTACACCAACAAAACTTCTCAGTGCTCATAGACTTTGTCAATGCATTTGCAACATTCTTCAAAGTGTCCACCTTTACCAACAACACATTTTTGTCCTCAACCATATCCCTCACAAAGTGATACTAAACATCAATGTGCTTTGTCTTTGAATGATAAGCAGGGTTCTCTCCCAAGAACATTACACTTTGGCTGTCATAGTCTATCCTTATAGCTCATTGTACTAACCCCATACTTGAACACAATCTCTGCAACCAAACTATGTCCTTGCTTGCATGAGTGGCTACCATGTATTCTGCCTTTGTAGTTGAAAGTGCCACTACAGACTGTCTCTTTCTCATCCAATTGACTGCACCTCCAAATATGTTAAACACATACCCACTTGTAGATCTTCTATGATCCATATCTCCAACCTACTCTGCATCAACAAAACCATAGATGTCCAAAACTCTGTCCAAACTTGCTCTTCCTTGGTAGCACAAACCATAATCACTAGTGCCACAAAAATACCTCAAAACCCGCTTCACTGTTGTCCAATGCTCTTTCCCTAGTTTTGAGATAAACCTTCTCAATACTCCAACTGCATGTGCAATTTCTGGTCTAATATAGACCATTTCATACATCAGGCTATCGACTGCACTTGCATTTGGAACACGGGACATGTCCTCTTCCTTTTCTTGTGTCTTGGGACACTGTTCAACATATAATTTTACACCTATATGAATAGGAACCTTCACTGGTTTACTATCTTGCGTATTAAACCTCTGCAGTATTGTTTTGATATATTGCCTCTGGTTTAACTAGAGCTTCCTCTTTACCCAATCTCGTTTAATTTCCATGCCCAAAATATAGATTGCAGCAACAAGATCCTTCATGTCTAATTTGGAGGACAATTGGGTCTTCAAATCCTAGATAATTTCTTTGTCATTTCCAATCAGAAACATATCATTCACATACAAGACCAGATAAATAACACTGCCACCAATTAATTTAAAATACACATAAAGATTTTCTTTTCTTCTGGTGAAGCCAAGTCTCCAAATATATGTATCAAATTTCTAATACCACATTTTTGGTAATTTTTTTAACCCATAGAAAAACTCTTTTAACCTGCATACCAATTATTTCTTTTCCTTCACTGCAAAACCTTCATTTTGCTTCATGCAGATCTATTCTTCCATATCCCCAAGAAGAAATTTTGTCTTCACACCAATCTATTCTACCTCAAAATCAAAAGCAACAACAACAGATAAAAATATTATAATAGAAATTATCTTGACAACAGGAGAAAAAATATCACCAAAATCAATTCCCAGCACCTAGGAATAACCTTTTGCTACCAAATGAGCTTTGTATTTCTCCACCTTGACTTCTGCGTTCATCTTCTTCTTAAACACCCATTTGTTTCCAATGGGTTTCATTTCGGCTGGAAACTCCACTAGATCCCAAGCCTCATTTTTGTCCAAATATGCCATTTCCTCAACCATGACCTCTTTCCAGAGTTTTCCATCCTCTGAATCTACTGTCTTCCTGACAGTTCTGAGATCATCATTAGTAATAGATAAATCAAATTTTGAACGGAAAGAAGATGGAATACAACTTTCTGGCTTCCTTCTTTCTCAAACTGATCTTCTCACAACTAGAGTTTGTACCTCTTCATCTTCTGATTCATGTTCTGCTATAGAGTTTGATTCTTCATCCTTTAGCTCAAAGTCTATCTTCTCAGGTTCCTTTGGTAGGACTTCATGTTTAATAACATCTTTCACCCTTCTAAACACCACATCTTGGCTATACACAACCTTCCTTGTTTCTAAGTTCCAAAAATTACAACCTTTTAAACCATCCTTATACCCAATAAAGATGCACTTTTCATATTTACTATCCAACTTGGTTCTTTTCTCCTTTGGAACATGTACATATGCATCACAACCAAATACCCTTAGACGTGAAAGAGAAATTTTCTTACCAGTGCATACCTCATGTGGAGTCTTGTCCTCCAATGTTGATGAAGGTGTTCTATTAACCAGGTAACATGCAATCTCCATCGCCTCTACCCAGAATTCATGTGCTAACCCGGCACCACTTAGCATACTTCTTGCATTTTCCATCAACGTCTTGTTCATTCTTTTTGCAACTTTGTTTTTCTGAGGTGTCTATGGAGTAGTATTCTTTCATGCTATACCACACTTCTTGCAAAACTCTTCAAATTAGTTTTTGCAGAGCTCTCCACCATTATCTGTCCTCGACACCTTTATATTTTTCTCTGTTTGGTTTTCCACCAAAGCCTTAAATTCTTTAAACCTATCAAAGACTTTAGATTTCTTCCCGAGGAAATATATCCATGCATTCCTTGAGAAATCATCTACAAATGATACATAGTACACAACCTTACCCAGTGATTGAACCGACATAGCTCCAATCACATCACTGTGCACAAGCTCTAATATCCCTTTCTCCCTCTTAGCACCAGAGGGGAAACTCACCCGATTATGCTTCCCATATACACAATGTTCACACAAATCATAATTTAGAGAGAAATTAGACATAACTTCTACCATAGTATTACCATGAAGTATCCGAAGACCCTTCTCTCCAATATGTCCAAGCCTTTGATGCCATAATATGGTATTTTCTCTAGAGACTACTAGATTTTCTACCCCACTTTCAGGAACCACATAACTGTTGCACTCATCAATAACAATACTACCCAGAAGCTTGTACAAAGTTCCAATTTAAACTCCCTGCATTAATACTAGTGCTCCCTGAACCATCTTGCATGTATCTTTCTTGGACACTATTTTTACACCCGCATCATCCATCTTGATTACATAAATAAGATTTCTGGCCAATGCAAGAAAATGCAGAACACCCATAAGTGTTCTAATCCTTCCACCTTGCAACTTCAACTTGAATTTTTCGCATCTGAATGTTCTAGCCTTCGTGTAATCCCCTAAGAATAAATCATCACCATCATATTTCTCATACTCGCAAAACCACTCCCTATGGGGAGTGAAGTGAAAGGATGCACCTAAGTCAATCAACCATGCCTCATGATTTACATGTGTTCTTGAAGAAGAAGCCAAATACACATCCCCACCTTCATTTGAGGGGGTTTTTCACCTCTGTAGAAGTAACATCATCATATCCCTTTCATTTCTCAGGAGTTTTAGATCTATAGTCTTTCTTGAAGTGTCCTTCCTTTCTGCATTTCTAACATACCTTTATAGATTTTCCTGGAGATTTAGATGTCCCACTCGAGGATTTTTTTTGGTTTTTTATTTTTTTTTATTTTTTCTTATTTGCTTTTCTGAGACTGTCCTCGTAAATACAAGGCATCTCCATTCTAGCTCTCAATATTTTTCCGTCTCATCTCCTATGACAACAAGGATGAGACTATTTCATCAAACTGCAAGGTAGTTGTATTACTACCTATTATAACAACCAGACTATCCCACGAATTTGGTAGAGAACACACCAAATTGATGCACTTATATTCATATGAAATTTATATATCAACAAATAATAACTGACTTACCATAGTATTAAAGGTGTTCAAATGCTTTGTCACTGAGTCTCCATCCTTCATCCTCAGGATATACAACTTTTTTTCCTGGAACAACTTGTTCACCAAAGACTTAGATTGGTACAAAGTCCCTAACTTGACCCACAAATCCTTCACTGTAGCTTCCCCTGATACATTCAACAAGGTTGAATCTGAGATACACAACAATCTTGTGCTCTTTGCCTTCCGATGCAACTTTTCTCAATCTTCTGTTGACATTTCCGTTGGTTTAGTACCCAGATCTACTGCAATCCATTGATATTTATCCACCAGCAGATCCTCCATCTTGAGTTTTCATAATTCAAAAATTCGACCATTAAATTTCTCTATTTCTATCTTTCCATTGCTCACCATCTTCTTTCACCGCAAGGATCGATCTCGCAGATATCCCACTGAACAAGGTCTACCACAGGCCCGAGAAAAACCCCTCAGTAGAAAATGCGTCCCCTTGAAGCCAAAAAAACTCTTATACCACATGTAGTTTTTAACCCTGTACAAAAATTACCTGTAGACAAGTTCTAAAAAACAAAAAATAAACAATGATGAGAATATAAAACAAATTCATAGAAATTTCCCTTGGATCCCAAAACCCGGACTACCAGATTATTTTTCATTATGTTCCTTTCAATGTTACAATACATATATATACATGTCGAACCATTCATAAACCCCCTTCCATTAACCCTGGATTAGAACATAATCGTAGTTCCTTTGATTGGATCTACAAAATACCATGGGAAAAAAACCATCATGTCTAAAACCATGTGCAAAATGCATGCACAAAACCATAGGTAGGTCTATCCACCTAATATAGGGTCCAATTTGTTTTTCCTGGGGCACTTCCCTAGACCCCATATAAGGGGGATACTACCCGCCTGAAACCCCCCTGTTGCACCCGACACAAAGAACAAGGGGGGTTATCGCCCCATAGTCCCCCTTGTGACCCCCCACACATGCAATAAGTTGTGGAAAGAATATAACACACACCCAATAGTACGATACCCATTAGAAAGATATATCAAAGTACTACATGATTTGTGATAGCTTGTATTCTAAGATCCCGTCGCAGACCTCAAAAAAATGCCGTTTAGGGGGTCAAAACAACTCTGGAAGTTCAGGACCTGAAAAACTACTAAAAATAGTAATTTGTGCTATAATCAAAGAAACTGATGAAACTGTTTGGAGGTATAGGTGGAATAGGTAGGTGGCCACCAATATCCACTTAGATCAATCCTCCCCCCTTAGGAAGAAATGGTCCCCATTGCGTGAAAAACCTCTATGAGGTGAGGAAATTTCTGTTGAACCTGGTCCTTGGTGGGCCACTTACTCTAGTGAAGAAGTTGTCTTGCTTTGACAACTCAATATAGTTGGATCCTTTGCTGGCGAGTGTTCTTGATCTGCGTGTCCATGATCCTATCAGTTGTGGCCTATTCAATGCATCTTGGGTTGAGCTCTATTGGTGTCAACTGCTCAACAATGTTCGATGTGACCAACAATCAGGGAAAGTATGGCTGCAACCGATCCACATTGAACACTGGGTGCAGACCAAAGAAATGTGGAATGCGAAGCTCAAAAGCATTGTACCCTACAACCTGAGTTATGGTGTAAGACCCATATCAAAGCAAGCAAATCTTGCATGGGGCCCAGCGAGGTGCTCCTTCTACAAATGCAACCAAACTTTGTTGCCCGCCTAGAACTTGTTTGGTACCTGATGTTGATCATGATGCTATTTGTAATTAGCATTTTCTCTATCCAATATGTCATGGACCTACTGGTAGATGTGCTAAATGAAATCAATGAAGCTATTAGCCCTGTCAACTTTGAACTGGACATGAGACGAATCTTCCTAAGTAGTTGAAAATGGTATGGAAACACCAATGGGACAGAGTGGTTGGAATCCCAATCTCACCTGAAAGGGGATTTGGCTAGTTGAGTTGTGGAGAGCTCTATTGTAGCTGTGTGTACATGCGCAGGATGTGCATGATCATTCTATTGACGACCGCTGTTTGGCCATCAATTTGGGGGGTGGAAGGTCATGGACTTAGTGAGCTTGGTATCCAACAACGACTAGAGGCTTGACCAAAATGAACTTAGGAACCGACTGTCCTGACCTGAGATAATGGACCGTGGGATCCTAGAGTGTACCCATACTCATTCAAAAAAGAGTTTAGCAGTGGCTTGTGCTGTGATACTCTTCTTGCACCCCGCCAAAATGGCCATCTTAGAGAAGCTATTGAAGACCATGAAAACATAGTTGTTGCCATGCTTGGTAGAAGGAAGGACCGACATGTAATCTATGGAGATGGATTCCCATGGTCGGCCAGGAGTATGAAAAGGAGTATACATGCCTTGCTTCTTCATTGTAGGTTTGGAAATGGTACAGACAGTGCAGGGTCCGATGTACTTCCCAACATCCTATCGAAGGTTTGACCAATAAAAATACTTCTAAAACACTGCCACTATCTTCTCTACCCCAAAATGTTTAGCGACCCGACTATAGTGCACCTCCCAAGTAATATTGGTAGGCTTACTTGAAGGAGAAAAGAGATGTCCCAGGTGGCATAATAGTGTGTCCTGGAGGTGAAAGTATGGAACTTTCTTACCTTTGACGAGTATCTAGTATGCGGTGTCGAACTCTCGATCACTCTAGTAAAGATGTGGCCATTCCGAAGTTTCATGTCCACAAGAGTCGAGCACAATGGTCAGCGCTATGGCCAATTGTCCACTGAGGAAGTTTGCAACATTGTTGGTGCTACCCTTCTTGTACTTAATGTTCAAATGGAAATGTTGCAAGTATGTGAACCATTTTTGATGGCGATCATTCTGCAACTTTCCTTTGTGTTTGTATGAACTGTAGGAGTCGATGGTTTGTGTGGATGACCATTTCCTTCCTCCAGAATGTAATGCTTCCATTTTCGGCAGGCCTGCACAATGGAATACATCACTTTGTCATAGGAGAGATACTTTAAGATTGTGTCTGAAAGTGTCTCACTTTGATATGCCACCGTATGCCCCTGCTGAGTAAGAACTACCCTGATAGCATAGTCAAAGGCGTATGTCTCAATCTCAAATGGTTGTCATAGGTCTGGTAATGTGAGCATTGGTGAAGAGAAGAGATGATGCTTCAACTCGAAAAATGCCTTCTATTGACCACTACGTGTCAACTACCCATAACAGTACACCCCCTTTTTCGCAAAAGGGATAGCGTTGGATCGACATGTCTGTGCAATTCGACAGTCATCGTCGACTTGATCATGTTATGTTGTAAACCCAGTCTGCATGTGTAAATTGTAAATAATCTTAGGAGATCTGAGTCATGTATGTAAATTGCCTAGATGGACCTTTTTCTAGTGATAATCTACGTTCCGGAAGGTTTTTTATCTCACCGATCCATGATTGGCAGAGTTTTATTTCAGCCTAACCCCAAAGCCAGAATGAATTTTGTCATTAGAATCTTAGGGGAATCCTAGTGTGTTGATCTGATTGATTATATTTGTGTCACAGAGCTGGGTGGTCTATGAGGGTCTATGTCAAATGAGTTTTCCCCCTTGAGATGTAAAATTGTAAAAGTCGTGATGTAAAGTGTCTTGAGGGTTAGAAGATGTTTTATCCCCTCATAAGTCCTTAGTCCTAGGTCCTAGGTGATTTTTCCAAAGGCTAAGTTCAAGGATCCAAAAATAAAAAATTTAAAAAATAATTAAAAAATTAAAAATAAATTAAAAATAAATAATAAAATAAAATAAAATCTAAAAAATAAAAATAAAATAATAATAAGTCAAAGTTTTGAGAAAATAAATGCAAAGTTTTATTTTTTTTAATATATTAAAATGCATTTAAAATTTCAACGAATGAGATTAAAAAGGATTTTGATCCTCATCGACGGTTGAGATCATTTTGACATGGATCACTCGAACTAGCCGTTGGGAATTTTTCCTTTAAATAAGGTGTTAGGGGTCATTTGAGATTAGATTTGATCTGAGAGTCTGGTGCTAAAGAAAGCTCTCTTGTAGTCATTTTTTGTGCAATAAAGAAAGACTTTGGGGTTAAAAATCTTGCTGGTGTTACTCTTCTGGAAGTTCTATAAGATGATTTATTTTTCTGCATAATTTTATTTTCAGCCATTGATAATAGCTTGATGAAGATTGATTTAGGCATAGGTATCTTGTCTGATCTTTGGGGTTTGAATGATAGTTTAGATTCTGAAATATAATAGCAGGTATCTCCATTTGATCTGGATTTCACTATTGTTTTCTCCCTCTATGTTAATGGTTCATTTTAAGCTGTGCAGGAAATCTTAGTTTTGAGTTTACCAGGCATTAGGGGAAGTTCTCGGCTAAACTAGCCAACTCCCGGATTGCATTTTTTGAAAGAGCCCAACTAGTTTTAATTCCGGGCTTATCATTTGAAATTTTATTATGAATGCAAGAAGGGTTTTCTAAAGTATCTCACATTAAATTTAAATTTTGAAAATATTTCTGTGCATTATTGAAAAATCTGGCTGCTTAAGAGCCAAAAATATATAAATATTGTAAATTGTTTTAACTAGTTTTAGGGTTTTCAGTTTTGTTTCTTGCACATTTTACTTCTCGATGTTTTGTTTTTTCCATTGCAGGTTGTGCGTATTGATTTTAAAAGTTCTTCAAGGTTTTCCATCAGGCATTCAGGGTTTTCATTATGCAATCTAAAGCAGGAAGGGTTTGAAGGTTTAATCAATTTTCTGGACTACGGGTCTGCTACCTACGTTTTCAATTTTTACTGCCGCCTGGGTTTTACTGCTACAGAAAAATTTTAAATTTTTTTAGAGGCTGCAGCCATTGCTGCTCCCTTCAACCTGCACAAGACTGGTGTAATCACCTCTTCACGTGACCCCCTCATCCGTTCAATGCATTTCCACATTGCCAATCCATCCATTCCTCGCTATTTCCACTCTTCCCCGCAGTCCTCCTTCCTCACCGCATTGTCCATTTCCTGCAATCACTGCTTATTGCTTATGCTCATCCCATCTCTGCGTGTTCCTTCCCTTAGTCCCTGCACACTTGTGTATTTTTTGTATCCCTCAATCCCTTCGCAGCCCCTCAATTCGTCCTTGCTCTTTGCTGCGTCTTGCACAATCAAGCAAACCCAACCTTTTCTCCATCGAATCGCTCCATTGCCTTGACCTTCATCACAAGCAAGTGTTAAACACATTAAAATTTTCATCGAACCCTTTCATTTTCCATCGTTGCCTCTTCTTCCTACGCAGCTCCCTCACATCGCATTCCTCTTCACTGTCCGATTACACACCCGCAACCATCTGCGTGTATCCATTCACCTGCAATCCCATTCTCCCTGTGCGGCCATTCTACGTCCTCAGCTGCTCCTCATCGCTGTTAAACCTGCAAAAATTTCCCACGCTGCCATACTCATATGCACATTGTGCCTCTTTGCCTGCTCCAAAACTTGCAAGCAAACCCTCAGAACTGTGTAGCAAGCAAACAAATCAAACACAGATTCCTCTCCATCGATCCGCCATCAAGCTATCTGACCTACACATGCGTTTCTTTCCATCAACCCTGCGCCCACCTGCATATCAAACAATGAAACATAAAATAATCGAAAAGTCGTCTGATTTAAGTGTATTCGTTTAAGGTTTAGTCTAGTTCATGTATATCGATTAATTTGTTTTTTGATTTATTTAGTTAGTATATAGTTTTTTTTTTTGTTAGTTTAGGTTTGGTTAGATTTCGTTTAGTTTTAGTTTGATTTCTTTTAAATAAAAAAATAATAAAAAAGGGGTTAGATTTGATTTTTCATTTGTTTTATTTTGATTTTTATTTAGGATTTAGTTTTATAGAATTTCATTTTTGTTATGATATGGTCAGGTGTTAGTTTTAATTTTGATTTCATTTAGTTTAGGATTTAGTCTAAGGTTTTAGATAGATTTTAGATTTTTAGGTTTATAAATTTAGTTCGATTCAATAATCACAAAAAATAAAAATAATAATAAAAATTCATAAAAAGTTAAAAAGTTCATTTTTTATTAGACTTTAGGATTTTAGTCTTGTTTTATATTTAGATTTAAAATTTATAAAAAAATATAAAAAAATATATAAAAAAAATTAAAATTTTGAAAAAGGCTAATAAAAAAATTGGAAATTCTTTTTAAAGACCTTTTTGTTGTTGTTGCGGTGAAGTTAAATGTGCTTAAAATGTTTATATCTGGAGATTAACTGTTTGAAATTTGGTCAGCATTTAAATTTCGTGGTGGTTTAAAAGCATTCCTTCTTTAGAAATTTAATTGCTGGAATATTGTCAAGGCATTGTGCATTTATTGATTATCTCGCATCTGGGAAAATAAATCTTTGCTTGGGTTATTTGATGATAAATGATTGTTAATCATGGAATTATAAAGTTTATGTTTCTACAGATTTTGATAAATAATTATTTAATCATTAACTCCATAAGGCACTGGTACTTTAATTTCCAAAAAAATCAATCAGGTGCTAAATCGCCTTGTTCTGTCTCCCAACCCAACTGGTCCACAGTCAGTTATCCATTGTCCCATAGGGTCTACCCCCCTTAGCCGTGGGAGACGACTTAAACAGAGAGATCGGGGATCAGGGTGACAACCCTCGGTCTGAGCATTGTCGCGACAATTTGTGCTACAACATTTTTTGGCGCCGTTGCCGGGGACATTTTTTTTTTGTCCTTGGTTTATTCGAAATTCATCTTCTCATTTCTCATCATTCTTTCATCTTTCTCATCTCTCATTTGAGCTGGAAGATTCAACATTTTTTGGCATTAGTTGGATCTTTTCATCGCCTTATCTTTCGTCATATCAACAACTACTCTTCAGTTCGTTTCTTGTTTGGGTGGCGACTCCATTTCTTTTCATTTATTTTTTTCCAGACAAGAAGCCTCTCTCATATCAGCTTGTTTGTTGCTTTTTGGATACTAGAATTAGACTCATTGTTCAAGTGGTGACTCCACTTCTTTCATCTATTGATTTTCTTGAGCAGAGATCTCGTTCTATCATCCATTTGGTCCCTCGTTTTTCATCATCGATTATTCGTTTAAACCATGTCATTTTAATGATGATCTCCATGATTTTCCGGAAGAGGCCATTTCTAAATTACTTTTGTTCTCAAATGGTGATTCACTCGCTGTTAGAAAGCATTTAAACATGTTTACTTGTGTAATGATCATATATTGTAGACTTCCTCAATATAATCATGAAGATGTCAAAATGCGTCTATTTGTCCGTTATTTAGATGGTGATGCTTTGAATTGGTTTAATAATAGTCCTGAAGATTCTTTCACTTCTTTACAAGACATTGTTGATGCTTTTAAAGATAGATATGGTGATCCAAATAACTCGCCTTGTGCCCCTAAAATTGTGCAACAGAATGAAAGTAATCTTATAAAAGGTCCAGCTGCCAATGAAAGATTTCAAGACAATTCTTCATATCAGAATGTGCCATCCACCTGTACAATTGTAGATCAAATATATGATAGTGGAAAAGCAGGGAAAAATTATAAAATCAGTGTCGACAATGAAAAGGAAGATCAGAAGCAAATTATACAAGAACTAATGCAGTTGGTAAAAAATATGGAGATCAATCAAACTAATTACATCAATGATGTGAGAAATTTATGCACCCACCTAGAAAAATGTAATAAGGAGATGGAGATCATGAAAATTAAACACTCTGATTACATAACCGACATGCAAAATCCACATGCTAAGGAAATTGAAGCCATTAAAACTAATCATGACACATAAATTAGTTTTATGCAAAGCAAGTTATCAGGTTTAGAGGAAAATATGACGACCTTGAAAGCTAATCATGATAAGGAAATTAATTCTATGCAAAATAAATTATTGACCATGGAAGAAGACCATGCCAGGGAAATCAATGCTATGAAGGTTGAGCACTCTAGTAAGATGGATGCCATTAAAATACAGGTTCAGAAATTTCAACAACAGTCGGAAGATGAAAGAAACCAGGGAACATCAATAGATCAGGAGCTTCCTTACCAGTTACAGCAAGCTCCATCTTGTTATGAGGTCCTTTGTTCCATTAAAAATGACTTGGATAAAAGGGAAATTAATAATCAGGTTGATGCTCAAATGGTTAATCCACCAGTCATAGAAGGTCAAGTTATAACTGATGGCACTTGTGAGATTGATCCATCATCCTTGACAGGGCAGATGCAGAATGAAGAAAGACATGTCACACATATCTTACATACTTCATCAGAGAGATTTGAAGCAAAAAGTTCCATGTCATTAGTGATACAGCCTGCCACGAAGAAAAAGCGCAAGAAAAAGAGAATGAGAAGAAGATTTGACGCATCAAACGACTGCGAGCAGCTTGATTTTCGGATAGGAAAAAGTTCTACCATATGAAGAATTGGACATGGCACATCTGACAAGCAGTCGACAGATTTGCCTGAAAGTAGGCAAATGCTTAGTATACACTATATTGAACACATCTGATGCCATAGGGCATCCTTTGTATTTCTAACCTTACTCCTTGTTTTTTCAGCATTTTCATTTCTGTTATAGGCTTAGATTTACTTTTCCAGATAGTTAATGAAGAGATCATATATTTCACGTGCTTGATGTTATATGATGATTTTTGAATGGACACTACTTATGTTTCATTGTGTAGCATGGATGTAGATTCTGGATTCTCACATTCCTACAGTGCAGAAACATGTCCCCAAGTAGAGCCAAATGTTGACCACTATGCGTCAACTACCCATAGCAGTACACCCTTTTTTTCGCAAAAGGGATAGCGCTGGATCGACATGTCCATGCCATTCGACAGTCATCGCCGACCTGATCATGTTATGTTGTAAACCCAGTCTGCATGTGTAAATTGTAAATAATCTTAGCAGAGCTAAGTCATGTATGTAAATTGCCTAGGTGGACCTAATTTTCTAGTGATAATCTACGTTCCGAAAGGTTTTTTATGTCACCGATCCATGATCAACAGAGTTTTCCTTCAGCCTAACCCCAAATCTAGAATGAATTTTGTCATTAGAATCTTAGGGGAATCCTAGTGTGTTGATCTGCTAGATTATATTTGTGTCGCAGAACTGGGTGGTCTATGAGGGTCTATGTCAAATGGGTTTTCCCCCTTGAAGAATGCTTAGAAATTGTAAAAAGTCAATGATTGTAAAGTCGCTTGAGGTTAGAAGATGTTTATCCCCTCATAAGTCCTTAGTCCCCTAGGTCCTAGGTGATTTTTCCAAAGGCCTGAAGATTGAGGACCAAAAATAAAAAATTTAAAAAATAATTAAAAACTTAAAAAAATGTAAAAATATTAAAAAAATAAAATAATAAATAAATAAAAAATCTAAAAAAATAAAATAATATTTTTAAAACAAATAAAATAAAATAATAAAATGAATAATAAGTCAAAGTTTTGAGAAAATAAATGCAAAGTTTAAAATTTTTTAATATATTAAAATGCATTCAAAATTTCGACGAATGAGATTAAAAGGGATTTTGATCCTCATCGACGGTTGAGATCATTTTGACATGGATCACTCGAACTAGATGTTGGGAATTTTTCCTTTAAATAGTGTGTTAGGGGTCATTTGAGATGAGATTTGATTTGAGAGTCTGGTGCTAAAGAAAGTTCTCTTGTAGTCATTTTTTGTGCAATAAAGAAAGACTTTGGGGTTAAAAATCTTGCTGGTGTTACTCTTCTGGAAGTGCTGTAAGATGATTTATTTTTCTGCATACTTTTATTTTCAGCCATTGATAATAGCTTGATGAAGATTGATTTAGGCACAGGTATCTTGTCTAATCTCTGGGGTTTGAATGATAGTTTAGATTCTGAAATATAATGGCAGGTATCTCCATTTGATCTAGATTTCGCTATTGTTTTATCCCTCTATGTTAATGGTTGATTTTAAGCTGTGTAGGAAATCTTAGTTTTGAGTTTACCGGGCGTTAGGGGAAGTTCTTGGCTGAACCAACCAACTCCCGGATTGCATTTTCTGAAAGAGCCCAACTAGTTTTAGTTCCGAGCTTATCATTTGAAATTTTCTTATGAATGCAAGAAGGGTTTTCTGAAGTATCTCACATTAAATTTAAATTCTGAAAATATTACTGTGGATTATTGACAAATCTGGCTGCTTAAGAGCCGAAAATCTGTAGATATTGTAAATTTCTTAACTAGTTTTAGGGTTTTTAGTTTTGTTTCTTGCACATTTTACTTCTTGGTGTTTTGTTTTTGCCATTGCAGGTTGCAAGTATAGATTTTAAAATTTCTTCAAGGTTTTCCATCAGGCATTCAGGGTTTCCATTATGCAATCTCAAGCACGAAGGGTTTAAAGGTTTAAACAATTTTTTGGACTATGGGTCTGCTACTTGCATTTTCAATTTTTACTGCCGCCTGGGTTTTATTGCTATAGTCATTGCTGCTCCCTTCAGCCTGCACAAGACTGGCATATTCACCTCTTCACATGACCCCCTCATCCATTCAACGCATTGCCACATTGCCAATCCATCCATTCCTCGTTATTTCCTCTCTTCCCCGCAATCCTCCTTCCTCACTGCGGTGTCCATTTCCTGCAATCACTGCTTATTTCTTATGCTCATCCCATCTCTGCGCATTCCTTCCCTTAGTCCCTGCACACTTGTGTATTTTTTGTATCCCTTAGTCCCTTCGCAGCCCCTCAATTCATCCCTACTCTTTGCTGCGTCTTGCACGATCAAGCAAACCCAACCTTTCCTCCATCGAATAGCTCCACTGCCTCAACCTGCATCACAAGCAAGCGTTAAACACGTTAAAATTTTCATCGAACCCTTTCATTTTCCATCGTTGCCTCTTCTTCCTACGCAGGTCCCTCACATTGCATTCCCCTTCACTATCCGATTACACACCTGTAACCATCTGCATGTATCCATTCACTTGCAATCCCATTCTCCCTATGCGGCCATTCTACATCCTCAGCTGCTCCTCATCGCTGTTCAACCTGCAAAAAATTCCCATGCTGCCATACTCATCCGCACGGTGTGCCTCTTTGCTTGCTCCAAAACCTGCAAGCAAACCCTCGGAACTGTGTAGCAAGCAAACAAATCAAACAAAGATTCTTCGTCATTGATCCGCCGCCAAGCTATCTGACCTGCACACGCATTTCTTTCCGTCAACCCTGCGCTCACCTGCATATCAAAAAATGAAACATAAAATAATCGAAAAGTCTTCTAATTTAAGTGTATTCGTTTAGGGTTTAGTCTAGTTCATGTATATCGATTAATTTGTTTTTTGATTTATTAAGTTAGTGTATAGTTTTGTTTTTGTTTTTTTTTTTTTTAGTTTAGGTTTGGTTAGATTTCGTTTAGTTTTTGTTTGATTTCTTTTAAATAAAAAATATAATAAAAAAGGGGTTAGATTTGATTTTTCATTTGTTTTATTTTGATTTTTATTTAGGATTTAGTTTTATAGAATATCATTTTTGTTATGATATGGTTAGGTGTTAGTTTTAATTTTGATTTTATTTAGTTTAGGATTTAGTCTAAGGTTTAGATAGATTTTATATTTTTAGGTTTATAATTTTAGTTCGATTAAATAATCACAAACAAAAATAAAAAATAGTAAAAAAATTCATAAAAAAAAGTAAAAAGTTCATTTTATTAGGACTTTAGGATTTTAGTTCTTGTTTATATTTTAGAATTTAAAAATTTTATAAAAAAAATATATAAAAAATAAAATTTTTGAAAAAGGCTAATAAAAAAATTGGAAATTCTTTTTAAAGACTTTTTTTTTTTTGTGGTGAAGTTAAATGTGCTTAAAATGTTTATATCTGGAGATTAACTGTTTGAAATTTGGTCAGCATTTAAATTTCATGGTGGTTTAAAAGCATTCCTTCGTTAGAAATTTAATTGTTGGAA
Source organism: Pinus taeda (assembly GCA_000404065.3). NCBI lineage: Eukaryota > Viridiplantae > Streptophyta > Pinopsida > Pinales > Pinaceae > Pinus > Pinus taeda. The sequence goes on along the minus strand of APFE030842274.1, from coordinate 80,854 downwards.
TATTGTCAAGGCATTGTGCATTTATTGATTATCTCGCATCTGGCAAAATAAATCTTTGCTTGGGTTATTTGATGATAAATGATTGTTAATCATGGAATTATAAAGTTTATGTTTCTGCAGCTTTTGATAAATAATTATTTAAACTGTTTGAAATCTGGTCAACATTTAAATTTCGTGGTGGTTTAAAAGCATTCCTTCTTTAGAAATTTAATTGTTGGAATATTGTCAAGGCATTGTGCATTTATTGATTATCTCTCATTTGACAAAATAAATCTTTGCTTGGGTTATTTGATGATAAATGATTGTTAATCATGGAATTATAAAGTTTATGTTTCTGCAGCTTTTGATAAATAATTATTTAATCATTAACTCCATAAGGCACTGGTACTTTAATTTCCAGAAAAGTCAATCAGGTGCTAAATCGCCTTGTTCTGTCTCCCAACCCAACTGGTCCATAGTTGGTTATCCATTGTCCCATAGGGTCTACCCCCCTTAGCCACGGGAGACGGCTTAAATGGAGAGATCGGGGATCAAGGTGACATCCCTCGGTTTGAGCGTTGTCGCGACAATATGTGCGACAACACCTTCTATTGGGATTCATACCAGAATACCTTTTCTTTTGCTTTGCCCTTGGTGACTTGACTCAAAGGCCAAGTGATATGAGAGAAACCTAACATGAGCATGCGGTAGAAATTGGCAAGACCTGGAAAGTTGCGTAGCTCTGCTAGAGTGATTGGGGATAACCAATCTCGAATAACTTTTATCTTGGCTGGGTCCACATGCACACCCCGCTCATCAATGATGTACCCCAGATATTGAACCTGTGTCATACCAAAAGTGAATTTCTCCAAATTGGCACACAACTTGTGTTGTCACAGGGTTTGGAGGACCTACTAAATATGGTGTAGGTGCTTTTCCCAACTTTGGCTAGAGATCAAGCTTTTGTCCAAATATGTTACCAAAAATGAGTTGGTGAAGGGCCATAAGATGTCATCCATCAGCCTCATGAAGGTCGGGGGCATTCGTCAACCTTAAAGGCATGACTAACCATTTGAAAAGTCCCTCCTTGGATTTGAAGGTAGTCTTCCACACGTCGGAGGGTTTGATTGGCACCTGGTGATAACCAGACTTCAAATAAATCTTACTAAAATATTTGGCCCCCTTGAGCTAGTCCAAAAGATCATCAATTTGTGGAATTAGATACCTATTCTGGATAGTGATATTATTTAGCGCTCGATAGTCAATACAGAGTCTCTAGGTGTCGTCTTTCTTCTGTACCAACATGATCGGACTCCCACATGGTGATGAACTTGGCCTGTTGTTCCCTTTCTGCAACCACTCCTGAATCTGCCTCTTAATTTCATCGTTCTACAAAACAAAGTGTCAATAGATCAGTCGTTGGGTAGTGGTGCGCCCGGGACCAAGTCAATGGAGTGCTTGACCTGACAGTGTAGGGGTACCCCTGTGGGTGAGGTGAAGATGTACCTATACTCCTCCACGACCTTGTCCATTTGATGCTTTCTTGCGAAGGAGACCTATCTGGAGGCTATGGATGTGGCCAAAGTCTTCTTCTTTTCCTGAGGGCGAATCATAAGGAAGACAAATTTCCCGTTCTGGGAAATGATCTTACTGCATTGCTTCACAAGATCAAAGAGATGGCCGTAGGCAGTGCTATCTCTTGTGTCCTGTACAATTTATTTTCCAAAGAAATAATAATAGTGCGAGGCATAGACTCATACATAGCATGGAACTTCCACAATTATGGTTGGCCTAATAATACATCACAAACTTCAAGAGAATAAACATCACACAATACCTCATATGTGAAGGGTTTGATGCTGTAGGGAAGGTGACACTACTGGCAGACGTGAAGATCTCATCCTTGGTGAAGCCACCCAATCGTGTACGACTGTGGATTTGGTGTGGTCGGTAGGCCTAACTACTTCATGACCTAAGTTGAAATGTGGTTTTGGTTTCCGCTATCAACAATGAACTGCAATGGAGAACCCTTCACCCACATCTGTGAATGGAATAACCACTCCCCTTCCTCTGGATCTTCGGGCTCAATCTTCTCGATCTTGGTGGTGGTAACAGTGGTAATGGGCTCTACATCAATAATCTACTTCCCTTTGTTATGCCCCTTGTTTGTTTCATACTCAGAGTTGGAACATGCATCTGATTTGAAAGCCTTAAACTCAACCACCATTGACTGCTTGGCTCGACAGTCACCTGTGTTTTGAGTGGCGCTCTTATGGAACTCACACCATTTTCCTGTGTCCTTCTTTGTCTTCTTGGTGTTGTTATTTTCTTGCGGCTTCGACGGCTTGTCATGGGTCACTCTGCCTTGGCTTTGTCTTTTGTTCTTTGGTTTGGGGGCGCCTTTCCCTTGCTTCATATTCACAAATCAAAAGTCTTGCTTCTTTTGTTTAAATTTCTACTTGATCTTGACAACATATCGATAGGCAGTGCCAAGTGAGGAGATGTCCAGGAACACCATCTCATCCTGGATGTACTTGTGTAGACAACCGTGGTACTTGAGTACCAAATGTCACTCAGAATCCTTGATACCCAACTTCATGTGAAGGGTATGAAAATATTTGTGAACTTTGACACGTCTTGGTCCCTTCCCTGCCACAATGTTGTCCACTTTATGTATTTATCTTCATAGCCCTCGACATGGTAATATTGTTTCTTGATGGTGTATCAGAAAGAATTCAAAGTGGCTAAGTCTGAGAACAATGAGGGTTCCCTATCATCCTTCTGTTCACAATAGGTTTCCCACCAATCCTTGACATGGGGGGCGGTTTTGAGGAGTGCAAAAGTAATATTTTCCTGATTGGAAAAGTCATGAACCGAAAAATATCCTTCCAACAGATTTAACAATCTATCTATGACATCTGCATCTATCTGGCATTCAAATATGAGAATGTCAAAGTTGACTTGTACCTTAAAGGGAGTGGTGCCTCCAAAGTGGTTGCTGGATGAATATGCATCACCTATGGTAGTTGTCGAAGGATTTGGGCAAAGTTATCCATCATTGTGTTTCTTTGTCGCTCGACGGATTCCTCGAGAAATATTTTGGAAGGATCTATTGCTCCCTCATCTTTCTTTTCTTACGCCATGGGAGACTGTTAGGGTTTGCGAGGATGTTCTTGAAAAGGTTCAACAAGTTAAAGCTCTAACTCCTTATACCCTGACCTCATTGGGGACATGCAAATAAAAATAGAGAAAGAGCATACCACTCTGATACTAGTAATTTGGACTCATGCAAGAATGCAAAAAAATACAAATATAAACATAAACAAAGAGATCCAGCAAAAATAAATCTTCATTTCATTAATATCAAGGAACTGAAATATGCTTACAAGTAGAATGGAAATAAATTAGCTCAGATGATGGTAGCTTATCTCTAAGAATATATGTGGTGGCTACATGCCTATGAATTGTATTACAATGAGGCTCAAGGGCATTCTTATTATTGAACAACAAGGGGAAACCCTAAACAACTAAAAATCTAACCCTAGGGGATGAAACACCAAGAATTTGTGGGCCCCATTGGGGTTAGTTGCGCAACGAACTTCCCGGGGTCGTAACTTGGTCGTATGATCTTCATTTGACACATACCATACCTCGTTAGAAATATCTATTCTAGTACAATAGGATTTGCGGTAGGAGGCTATGGGCTTGCTGCAGACCTCAAAAAAATGTTAGTATTGATTCTGATGAATGGAAAGATGCAAAAATCCATCCATTCATTAAATTCATTGTGTCTTCTATGAATGGACTAGTCTTCCTAAAAACAGTGGATTCTCTAGAAAATACAAGGATGCACATTATATGGGTGAGTTGTTGATCATTAAAGTTATTAAATATGTAGGCATTTATCCTTGTGTGAAGATTATTATAGAGAATGCACCTGTTTGCAAGGATATTGGCATGTTTTTGGAAGTGAAATATCCACAAATATTTTGTACACCTTGCATTATTCATTATTTGAATTTAGCACTTGAATCTATGGCTTTAGATGTGACATGGATCATAAGTCTTATTAAGGATGCATGCCATATCCACGATTTTGTACAAAACCATACTAAATCTGTCACAGTCTATAAAGAGTACACACATATATCATTGTTGAAGATTGTAGATACATGATTTTACTCCTCATTCATAATGCTTAAGAGGTTGAGAGAGGTCAAGAACACTCTTGGGTCGATGGTTATTTTAGAGTTTTCATCTTTTCAGAGAAAAACATATCAATATTCTTAAAAAATTCAATTATACAATTTTAGATGATGGTTGATGGTAGAGGGTAGATCTTACCATTAAGATTGTGGAACATATCATCTCTTTGTTTCTATTTGTATACATGGACTAACACAACCTAGGAGAATTTTATGAGGGGTGGGATTCTATGATTAGTTTGTGAAGACCATTATTTTATAGAATGAGCTTCCTAAGTATGGGAATTTTAGTAGCCTACCTTCGTTGCTACCATGCATAATATTCTAGTTATTAGTAGGGATAAGAATTTCACACCTTTGCATTGCTTGGATTATTCATTGAATCCCAAATACTACAACAATGATTGGTTTCATGGTGGGTATTCATAGAGATCCCCTCACTTGGATGGTGAGATTTCACATTGGAGGAAGGATGTATTTTTACTGAACTATCAAGATAGAACCTCCCTTAATGAAGTGGGGAAGGCCTTCGTATACTTTTCCACTGGTATTGAAAGATTTTGAGGATATAATGTGCTTAGAGATAGTGGGTTAAGACACCATATTATTGGTGGACAACTCATGGAGAAATATCCCCTCTTCTATAATATATAGCCATAAGGCTCCTGTAATATGTTACTTCATCATCTTCTTATGAGAGGAATTGGAGTATGTATTAGATTTTTCACAATTTGAAGAAGAGAAGGCTTGAGAAATCTAGGGAAAATACAATGGTGTATGTGCACAACAATCAATGTCTTATTTAGATGCAAAGGGAGGAGTGGTTAAAGGGAAATATAAAGACATGGGATGCGTTTCTTGATGATATGGGGTTGGGAATTGTTTTTGAGTTGGTATTATCCAATTTATATCTTAATGAGCCAATGTTAGAGTTAGTCACTTTTGATGATGATGTTGATCCTCTTGAAGGGTCATCCTTTACACTAGTAAATGTAGAGACTAGATTGGATATAGAGGAGGATTGAGGAGAGAGAAGTAGACTTGATGCTAATTTTGATGATGATGACATGAAGGACGATTGACAATCATGAGCTATAAAATTATTCCATCTATGGTTCTAATATCTATTATCTACCCTATTTTGTATCTTCCATTAACATTTTCACCTAGCAGTGACTCATGATCTATGCACTACATTTCGATTTTGAAGACTTATGAGAAATTATAGTATGTAGTTTATGGTTGTAATATCTCATGTGTTTATAATTTTATCTTCAATGACGAAATAATAATTGTAACTTTATGATTGAATTTCATGATTCATATGATACTGTAAATGTTTTCATTTCTAAATTCTAAAGAAATTTGAATTTTTGTCTAATATTTATCTATATTTCATTTTATATGTGCAATCAATTAATTCATTATATTTTTTAGTGATATGTACGTGTGTGTGCGTGTGTGTATCTTGTTTCTAGGGTTGCTCTGTCCTGTGTAATGGACACTCATTATTTTTTTGTCCTCCATGTTCCATGTTCACGTGTCACTTTGTCCTATGGGCTTGATGTGGGATATATCTTACAATTATTGTTCCAATCTACAAACATACGAAATTATCCATTGATTATGTAAAATGGCCTTTTATTCTTATATTTACATTCATTGGTTGGATTTTTATCATTTGGAAACTTCCATTTCAAAGATTACACTTCTAAATGCAATTTAACAATTTCCTTAGGCAACTAATAGAGGTCAAATTTACTTCCATATATAAAAACAAATGTAATATCGCTAGTTACTTTGAATTTGATAAATAATAAATTGCAATGTTGATAATGGCCAAAACATGAAATTCAACAACAAATAAGTTTAAGATTACAATTCCCACATTTTTACAAAGTGACATTTTGTAGCTTATAAATGCAATGATTGCAATTTACCATATGTGATTAATAAGCTTAGGATTGTAACAATGATTGCACTCACATATTTCCCCACTACTAGAAAAGGCCAACCAACAAGACAAAGTTGTCAACATTTACATTAGCAAATGCATTTTTTTTTTGACAATGACAACCTAGCAATGAAAACACTATTTTATTATTGATAGGCAAAGATCAAAATAGCTCCAAAGTTGCAAAGTATTCGATGCAAGTATGGTGTATTCGAATAAAGTTATTTAAGTAAATCATGTTGTTAATTAAATCTTGTATAGAATATCATGGAAACATGAGCTTTTATGTGGTAAAACCCTAATAGTGTATGAGTGAAACATTTATAGGGAAAGATAAGGCATTTTATTGCTCAAGGAGAATAATACAATTAGGTTTACAACCAGTTTCCATCTCTCAGGCTACATAGATATATATAATTTGGAACCATGACATTCGTTATACAAACAACCATTGGCTTCATAAACCAACATTGTTATACAAACTACCGCAAAATTTACATAAGAAAATTTTGGTTTTGAAAATTTCTTTTAATTATTTGTTGTCACTAATTCTAATGATCTCCACTTTAACAACAATTTACTAATACCTTTCCAAGCCCATCCATTAGGTTAATTTTGAGCTAAGAAATGGGCCTCAAAATAAAAAATGTACTAACAAAATTAACCTTAAAAGAACCAATAGGATTCAAGATGGTGATGTCATCCCTAAGGGAAAATATTTTGGAAGAAAAAGAAGAAAAATACCTTTTTAATTGTATTTTTGGCTTATCTCCCTGTAGGTTCACTAAAATTTGGAGAGTACACTCATCGGATGCAAAAGTAAATTCGACATCCACTGAGTACTCACTCTGCATACTTCTGAGTAGATCCACATCGAAAAAAATGAAAATACATGGAAAAAAGTGTGTTTAACATGAAAGTAGTAACACTTGAGATTCATCTATATTTCATATGGTAGAGATCGAGATATTTGGATATGGAACACTCACTTAGGAAAATACAGCTACTTTAATTATCATTAATTTTAAATAACAATGGTATGTTCTATGCTTAGAACAATTACTTCAATGCTTCTTAAGTAGCCCAATAACAATTTCAATTTAGATTTCTAGTAACGATCACATTAACCATTAATCACATTGACAATAAAAGTAGATAGAACATAAAATAATATGCAGAAGACAAACCAAGACAAGAGGACACCAGATTTGGTGGATGCCAAGGAAAATCCCCAATGTGGGGAAAACCCTTTGATAAATTCTTCTTATTATTATATCAAAATTTTAGTAGAGAAAGAGAGTACAGAAATCAAATAGAATTTCCCAATTCAAATTCAAAATAGTCCTGTCAATTTATACGACCAACTACACTCAAACTTCAGCCCTAACTAGAAATTCAACGTTGGTCAAATTAGAAATAAATCATCCTCAAAACAACTCGGTCTTCCCCAATCAAACTTAGCCTGATCAGGAGGTCAAAGCCAACCCAAAAAACTTTGTCAAATTTGGTCAAAGGAGAGATAAAACTATTGTAAATTTTTTTGGTCAAACTACAGTCAACCCTGACATCAACATTGGTAAAACTGCCTAGATTCCCTCGATTTCTGTGCTTATAAATGTGGCCTAAAGAGACAGAAAAGATCCTCTAAAAATCTCAATCAAAGATGATCAATGCTAGTCAAACTTGGTCTATTGTCTGAAATTTCGGTCCTGCAATTCAACCCAGAAAACCTGTCCTTCTTGCCACACGTGTGAGAGAGAGAAGTTGCTAATAGCTGTACGAGCCAATGAGAGAAGGAGAGAGAAGAATGTGTGAGTGATGATGGTGCGAGGTTACTTGTATTTATACAATTTTTTGTGGGTGAAGAGACATGTCCATTGGGCTTCTTGAGCCTACCTGTAGATGTGGCCGACTTGAACATTTTTCACATGTGTGGGCATAAATTCAAAATCACATTTCTACTTATCCAAATTAGATGATATTTATATCAATTGTGGTCCTCTCAAAAAGAGGAATTTAATTCAATCATAATCTGCATCAAATTAGTTGTCCCAAGGTGGAATTTGGCACCAATTGCCAATTTTAATACTCCCTCTTAACTAGGGAGAATTCCACCTGCAAATCCATCTGCCATCATTGATCATCGTACCATCCTGTTGTCATAAAAAATATCTATCATCTCATCTCTACTCTACTGAACCATGATGTAATTATGAAGAAGAATAGATTGAGTGAGCCATAAGACATTAACACTCTCCACTAACACAAGTCAGTCTAGAGGTAGAACCTCAATTGGTCCCAGATCAAGTTGTTGAACACCATACATCCTAGATATACAGAGTAAAACAACACACGATGCATCCATCAATAGTGATATGTTCTCTATCCTTGTTTCCCAACTCATTGGTCAGATGAGAGGTACTTCCCATGAGTCTCGGACTACATGGGTAGGACATATGCTAGGGCATCAACAACTTAAGGTGAACCACTCATCCTGCTCATTTTCCATAGAAGAAGGTGAACCACTCATCCTATGCATATGTCAATTGTAGGGGAAGTTGAACCACTCACCCTACATACATGTGCCTACAATTGTAGGAGAAGGTGAAACTCACCCTACACACATGTCTAGGGGTATCACAGGGGAAGGTGAAGCACTCACCCTTTACATAATGCACCAATAGGGGAAGGTGAACCACTCACCTAAGGTCACTGATAGCTCCAAGAAGTACCCCAAGCCCCTAGGAGCTCCTAAAGCTCAATGTTTAACTCAAATGCGACCCTCATGGGAGGGTATTTCCATGGATCCAATTCTCTCTCGGAAGGTTAGAATTTGACCTTCACCAATGGATTCATGAGGATATCTGTGACCTTCTCATCTGTCTTGATGTGTGGGAGCCTTATTTCTCCTCACTGCACCATATCTCAGATAAAGTGGTACCTGATATCAATGTACTTGGAGCGGTCGTGGAACACAAGATTATTTGAAAGGAAAATCCCACTTTGGTTGTCAGAAGATCACAGTGCTATCCAACATGTCCTCAAATAGCTCACTGAAGAGATTCTTTAACCAAACAACTTCACAACATTCCATACTAACTACAATGTATTCGGCCTTGGAGGTGCTTAGAGAAACCAATTTTTGCTTCCCGCTCATCCAAGAAATTGAAGTAGAACCAAATGGGAAACAACATCCAGACGTGCTCTTATGATCCAAAACACTGTCAGCCCAGTTAGCATTAGTATATCCATGTAGCCTTGAATTCCCGGGAGTGTATCTCAGTCCATAGTTGACTATGCCACAAAAATATTTCAAGAGATTCTTAGCAGCAATCCATTGTATGTGATGAGGCTCTACCATAAATTGATTGAACATATTCAAAACGAAGTATATGTATGGACAAGAGTTTACCAAGAACATCAGGGCCCCCACAAGTTATCTATATTCAGAAGGATTTGCCAATTCGGGTCCAACAACACTTCCACATAGCTTCTTGAAGTTGAGTTCCATCGCAATAGACACAAAATTGCATTCCACCATCCTACATCTCTCATGTAGCTTCACAATGTATTTTCCTTGAGAAAGGAAATCTCACCTGGCTTTTTCTAGACCTCTAGGCCTAGGAAGTAGTGCAACAAACCTATGTCCTTCATCTCGAACTTGGAAGCCAACTCCCTCTTGCATTGATAAATGAGAGGGTATGCACCTGTCAAAAAGAGATCATCCACATAAAGGACCAGAATGAGAGGCCTGTACTTTTCAACCTTGAAATAGAGGTTAGGGTTAGCTTCACTCCTTGCAAATAACAACTTCATAAGATAGCTATAAATCCTCTCATACCAAGCCCTAAGGGCTTGATTCAACCCCTAGAGGGATTTCTTCAACTTGCACACGTGTGTCCTTCAATCTTGTACTTCGAATCCTTCCTATTGTTCTATGTAGATTTCCTCCTTAAGCAAAGAAAACAGTTTTAACGTCCATTTGGTGTAGGCTCCATCCTTGAGAGGCATAAAGAGAAATAATAAATCAGATAGTGCTATATCGGGAAACTAGTGCAAATATATCGTCATATTCCACTCCTTCCTTTTGAGGGAAGCCTCGAGCAGTGAACATGTCCTTGTATTTTTCGGCACTCCCATCAGCTCCATGTTTTATTTTATAAAGCCATTTTGAGGTAACCACAGACTTTTCCTTGGGTCTAGGAACCACATCCCAGACATCATTCTTCATGATTTATTCGTACTCCTCATTCATCACATCCTTCCATACTTGGTGTTTCACAACTTCTTCGAACATACATGGCTTAGATTGAACAATAGTACTCATAGTAGCTAATTACCCTTAGTACTTGTTCGGATTCTTACTTTCACGAAATATCCCTCTTGGATCAATATGTATTTCAGCATCTTCGAGAGTGTTTTTAGGCCACAAAGGTGTTTTCCTTGAGGTAGAGGGATCACTAGGAGGTGGATCAATGGGATCCATCAGTCCTTCAACATTGGGCATCGATTCATCTATCGGAGATTCATCCCATTTTCCTGCAAGATCATCATTGTCCTTCCTTGGGATAAGGACATCTTTGGCTTTCCCATGGGCATAATCTTCGTTGAAAGTGACATCATGGCTTATTTCCACTTCTCTTTGATGAGGCACATAGATTCTATACGCCTTTGAATTTTCATTATAGCCCACAAATGTTCCTTTCTACCCAGATGCTTCTAACTTGTTTCTTTTCTCTTCAGACACATGAAAATATATGGGACATCCAAATATTATAAAATGAGAAAAATCAGGTTTCCTTCCAGTAAAAACTTCTTCAGGTGTCATGAAATCCAATGCTTGATGTGAGCTTCTATTTTGAACATATACAGCAATATTGGAAACTCCCCCTATAAGAACTTCGGTAAGCCTTGGTCAGGAAACATGACACATATGGCTTCTATGGTTGTTCAGTTCTTCCTTTCAAGAACAACATTTTTCTCGGGACTGTATGCAATGGTTTACTCCCTCTTAATGCCAGCCTCTCCGCAAAAGTCATTGAATTCGTTTGATTCATATTGGGTTCCATTATCGGTCCTCAATATTTTTATCTTCTTCCCTGTTTTATTTTCAACCAAGGATTTGAAAGAATGAAACCATTTGAACAGTTCATCCTTCTTCTTCAAGAAATAGATCCATGTTTTGCAAGACAAGTCATCCACAAAAATTGCATAGAATAAGTATCCTCCCAGTGATGTTACGGGAAACATACGAGATATATCAAAATGGACCAATTGAAGAATGCTTATAGTTTGACTTTTCACTTGAAGGGAATGGACCCCTTGTATGTTTTCTCGTTGCACAACCCTAACAAACACCTTCATGATCTATGTTGAATTCAGGCATACCTGTGGCCATCTTCCTTACCCTAGGTAAGGCTTTGTAATGAAGATGAGAAAATCTTTAGTGCCATAATTCAGATTGAAGAGGAGTATCACAAGTCATAGCTCCCAAAGGACTTCCTCCAACTTTATAGAGACCTTCAACCCTAAATCCAAGTGTAAATGTATATTTAAGGTTTCTTTTCCAAATACATACCTTTCCATCAATGAATTCTACCTTGAAGCCTTTATCTTCGATCATAGAAATAGATACGAGGTTCTTCTTCAAATCAGGTACATAAAATACTTCTTTTAGATGAAGGTTTGGACCTTGATTTAAGTGAAGAGTGTCAGTCCCTATCATTTTCACAGGGTAGGTGGCAATGTCTCCAAGAATGATGTCCAAATTAGTCTTCTTTTCAATCAAATTTGAGAGGGCCTCCTTATATCCAGTGAAGTTCCTTGAGGCACCACTATCAATCAACCAATGATCCAAAGTGTGCAGAGGAGAGGTAGTAGTGAGGGTGGAAATAAGATAAATTTCTATTTGTTTTTATACAACATTAGTTTCCTCATACTTGGAATTTCTCATCATTTTGGGAGGTTGACCATTACCATCTTGAGTAGTGGGAGCATTCCTCTTTCCTTTGTTGTTGAATTTGTTTAGTTCCTTTGATTTTCATTTCCTTTGAAATTATTGTGATTGTGGTTGTTGTCGTCATCCTGCGGAGTATCCTTCTTGTGAGGAAACTCTCTAGCATTGTGGCCAAACCTGTTGCAATTGTAGTACCTTACTTTTCTTCCTTATTTGAATCTCTGCTTGAATCCTTGACCTTATCTCTTTGGACCAAAATTGTTCTTCCTTTTCGAATGAGTGGAAAAAGCAGTAGATTCATTTCCATTTGAAGGCGTGTTTCTCTCCTTCATCCTTATTTCTTCTTGTGTACATCGAGCCAGTAATTCATCGAAACTAGGAATCCTGTCATTATTAAGAATAGTGGTGTTAAACGCATCCCATGATCTTGTGAGACTTCCAAGAGCAATGAGAGTGAGCTCCTTGTTAGTAAAAACTTCTCCAATAGATAGAAGATCATTCTTGATTTCGGTAATCCTCATGAAGTAGGATCGAATAGACTCTCCTCTATCCATCTTGATGTCCTTCAACTTGTTCTTGAGAAAGAGGAATTGATTTTCATTGTTTACTTTGAACATCCCAACCAGCTTATCATACATCTCCTTAGATGTTTCCAAATTAGAAATATAGGCAACCAAATGCTTTTGAATGGAATCAATGGTAATTGTTTTAGCTTTGACCTCACCATTCTTGTATTTCGTCTTTGCAGCAACAGGTGCATTTGAAGGAGGCTCCACCACTCTTCCCTTTACATAGTCCATAGGATCATTCTCTTCCAAAGTCAAATCCAAAGTCATTTTCCATGCATGATAGCCAAATTTGAACTTGAGATTATCCTCAAATTTGACGTATGATGTAGTCATTATTCAAGCTAGACCAATATTCTTGTCCAACAACTCTTTTCTTAGTGATTTATTTTCTCTCTTTTTCTTTGGCTTTTCTTCACCTAGGCTTTGATTCCATGTTAATTTTAGATAACAAGGGTATGTTCTATGTTTAACACAATTACTTCAATGTTTTTTAAGCAACACAATAGAAGTATGTTCTATTACTTCAATGTTTTTTAAGCAACCCAATAGAAATTTCAATTCAGATTTATAGTAGCAATCACATTAACCATTAATCATATTGACAGTAAAAGTAGATAGAACATAAAACAATATGCAGAAGACAAGCCAAGATAAGTGGACACTAGAATTGGCGGATGCCAGGGAAAAACCCTAATGTGGGGAAAACCTTTTGAACAATTATTCTTATTATTATATCAAAAGTTCAGCAGAGAGAGTACAAAAATAAAATTGACTTGCCCAATTCAAAGTCAAAACAGTTCTATCAATTTCTACATTCAACTGCATTCAAAATTTAGCCCTAACCATAAAGTCAACGCTGGTCAAATCAACAATAAATCATCCTCAAAATAGCTTGGTCTTCCCCCATCAAACTCGGCCTGATCAAGAGGTCAAAGTTAGCCCAAAACAGATTGGTCAAACTCAGTCAAAGGAGAGAGAAAAACTATTGTAATTTTATGCTGTCAAATTGTAGTCAACCTTGAAGTCAACATTGGTGAAACTACCTATAGTCCTTCGAATTATGTGACTAGAAATGCAGGCTAAAGAGACAAAAAAGATTCTCTAAAAATCATTCCTCTTTCCATTTTTGTTGAACTTGTTGTTCCTTTGATTTCCATTGCCTTTGAAATTATTGTGATTGTGGTTGTTGTCATCATCCGGTGGAGTATCCTTCTTATGAGTATACTCTCTAGCATATTGGCCAAACCTATTGCAATTGTATCACCTTGCTTTTCTTCCTTCTTTGAATCTCTGCTTGAATCCTTGACCTTGTCTCTTTGGACCAACATTGTTCTTCCTTTTTGCATGAGCGGAAAAAGCAGTAGATTCATTTCTATTTGAAGGCTTGTTTCTCTCATCATCCTTGTTTCTTCTTGTGTACATCAAGCCAATTATTCATCAAAACTAGGAATCCTGTCATTATAAAGAATAGTGGTGTTAAACACATCCCATGCTCTTGTGAGACCTCCAAGAGCATTGAGATTGAGCTCCCTGTCAGTAACAACTTCTCTAATAGATAGAAGATCATTCTTGATTTCGTTAATCCTCATGAAGTAGGAATAGACTCTCTATCCATCTTGATGTACTTCAACTTGTTATTGAGAAAGAGTATTTGATTTGCAGTGTTTATTTTGAGCATCCCAACTAGCTTATCATACATCTCCTTAGATGTTTCCAAATCAGAAATAGAGGCAACCAAATTCTTTTGAATGGAATCAATGATAATTCATTTAGCTTTGACCTCATCTTTCTTGTATTTTGTCTTTGCAGTAGCAGGTGCATTTGAAGGAGGCTCTACCACTCTTCCCTTTACATAGTCCATAACATCATTCTCTTCCAAAGTCAAATCAAAAGTCATTTTCCATGCATGATAGTCACATTTGAACTTGAGCTTATCCTCATGTTTGAAGTATGTTGTAGTTGTCATTGAAGCTAGACCAATATTCTTGTCTAACGACTCTTTTATTAGTGATTGATTTTCTCTGTCTTGCTTGGGCTTTGTATTCACCTAGGCTCTGATTCCATGTTAATTTTAGATAACAATGGTATGTTCTATGTTTAGCACAATTACTTCAATGTTTTCTAAGTATCCCAATAGCAATTTCAATTTAGATTTTGAGTAGCAATCACATTAACCATTAATCACAGTGACAGTAAATGTAGATAGAACATAAAACAATATGCAGAAGACAAGCCAAGACAAGTAGACAACAGATTTAGCGGATTCCAGGGAAAAACCCAAATGTGGGGAAAACCCTTTGATCAATTCTTCTTATTATATTATCAAAAGTTCAGCAGAGAGTGAGTACAAAAATCAAATTGACTTTCCCAATCCAAAGTCAAAACAATATTGTCAATTTCTGTATTCAACTGCAGTCAAACTTTAGCCCTAACCATAAATTCAACACTGGTCAAATCAACAATAAATCCTCCTCAAATAAACTTGGTCTTCCCCAGTCAAATTCGGCCTCATCAAGAGGTCAAAGTCAGCGCAAAACAACTTGGTCAAACTCGGTCAAAGGAGAGAGAAAAAATGTTGTAATTTCCTGTGATCAAACTACAGTCAACCCTAAAGTCAACACTTGTCAAACTACCTATATTCCCTCAATTTACGCGACCAGAAATACTTTAGCAAGTAAAAATCATATTTACAATAAGTGATATTTCACCTTTCAAAAACATTAAATACCAGAAATAGTTTTTATAACAAAATAATAAATAGTTTGTTTGGTATGCAGTAAATTTAAATATTTACAAGATCTGGGGATATCACATCTTCCCCCCCTAAGATGTAACATCGCCCCGATGTTATCTTTTTGAAAATAAATATGGAAACTTCTCCTTCATAACCTGCTCATCTTCCCAGGTGGCCTCTTCCGGCCCATAATGTTTCCATTGCACTTTAACCTAGGTGATACCTAGTTTCCGCAGCGTTGCTTCTCTTCGATCTAGTATAACTAGAGGTTCAACCAAGAATTCACCTTTCGATTCGACCTATACATAGAAACAAAATAGATTAAGTCATCCACCGACTTGTTTAATATATCTATAAAAAGAGAAACTTACTATATATTTTTCCTGAATGTTTTGCCAATTGATTATGTGATTAGCGTCATAAACATATTTCTTAAGTAGAAAAACATGAAAGACATTGTGTACATGAAAGTGACTGGGTAAGGCAAGTTGGTAAGCCACTGGTCTGATTCGAGCTAAGATTTGGAAAGGCCCACAGAATTGGGGTGCTAGTTTAGCACATCCGGTCCATTGCAATGTGCTTTTCTTTGCTCACACTCGAATGTACACATGATCCCTTACTTGAAATTCCTGGAAGCTCCTCTTCCGATCAAAAAAATTCTTTTGCCGGTCCTGAGCAACTTTTAAATTGACTCACACCTTTTTCACCATATCCTCCATTTCTTCTAACATATCCTGTCCTAACATCAAATTATCCTCTGGACCACTCCAACTCAAAGGTGTTCCACACTTATGCTCATATAACACCTCAAAGGGACTCATCTGTAAGGATGTATGGTATCCATTGTTATAGGCAAAATCTACCAAGTGCAGGTAGTCCTCCCACTTAGATGGCTGTTGCATTTCGTATGTTCACAACATGTCTTCAACAACTTGATTTATTCGCTTAGTCTGTCCATCCATTTAAGGATGATATGTAGTGCTGAAGTGTAGTTATGTGCCAAATCCCTCAAAAAGGGTTTTCCAGAAGTCTGATGTAAATTTCACATCACGATCGAACATGATCATCTTGGGTATCCCATGTAATTTATAAATGTTTTGCATAAAAATATTAGCAGTTTGTACCACTTTATAAGTTGACGGGACATGTATGAAAAGAGCAAATTTGCTTAATTTTTCCACTACCACCATGATGGAGTCATTTTTCCTTTTGACTTAGGCAATCCAGTAATGAAATCAATGGATATGGTTTCCCATTTCCATTCCAGGATAGGTAAAGGGTGGAGTAATCCTGTTGGGTGTTGGTGCTTATCTTTCATTTGCTGGCATTCCAGACATTTGGCTAAATATTCTGCTACCTCCTTCTTCATACCAAGCAAGAAAAATTCCTTCCTTAGGGCAGAAATCATTTTCTAGTACCCGGGGTGGCCCGCATAAGGAATCTTATGATATTCATCTAAAATTAAATTTTTAAGATGTTTCTGGTTAGGCTCATATATCCTTTTCCTATAAGTCAACAAATCTTATGCATTTACCTCGTATCCTAATTGTTGTTCATGGTTGTTCGAAATTTTTGCTTGCTGCCATAAACGTTTATATACTAAATCTTGCATGGTTGTTTCATGAATCTGCTAAAAAAAAGTTTTTCGTGATTCATTGAAAGAAATTTCATATAAACAATTTACATTTTGACTTAAGGCATCCACAACCCGATTTTCTTTTCCCTTCAAATGTTTGATTTTGAAATCGAATTCACTTAGGAAATCTGCCCAACGAGCTTGCCTAGCATTTAAAGTAGGTTGTTTAAAGTAGTTAGTCAGACTATGATGATCAGTCATCAACATGAATTTCTTACCCATCAAGTAATGCCGCCACATATTTAAAGCATGAATTACTGCTGTCAGTTCTAAGTCATATGCTGAATACTTTTGCTTGTATTATTTAAGCTTTCTTGACTCATAGGAAACAACTCTGTCTTCTTGCATTAATACACCACGTACACCTTCCTTACTAGCATCAATACAAACTATGTATTCTTTATTGGGATCAACAATGCTCAAAACGGGTGCGGTGGTAAGTATATGTTTGAGCTAATCAAAGATCCTTTGACAATCATGGGTCCAACTAAAGGCTTTTCCTTTCTTTTGCAGAGAGGTAATAAGATATGCCACCCTAGAAAAACCTTCCACAAATTGTCTATAATATCCCTCTAGACCCATGAATGATATGATGTCAGCTACCTCCTTTGGAATCGACCACTCCATGATAGTTCTTATTTTCTCTAGATCTAATACGATTCCATCCTTAGTGATGTCATGTCGCAAGTACTGGATTTTCTCCTTAAAGAAGTCACATTTGCTATATTTGGCATATAGTTGGTGTTTTCCCAGGACTTGTAGAACAATACATAGATGCTCCTAATGTTCCTCTATGCTCCGTGAATACATCAATATGTCATCAATAAAGATTAACACAAACTTGTCTAAATATTGATGAAATATACTATTCAAAAGACACATGAAGGTTGCTGGGGCATTAGATAGCCCAAAAGGCAACACTACGAACTCATAGTGTCCATAACGAGTCTTGAATGCGGTTTTTGCTATATCTTCTTCCTTTATCCTAATCTGATGATATCCTGAGCGGAGATCGATCTTTGAGAGTACGGTTTCACCCTTTACCTGATCAAATAACTCATCTATACGAGGAAGGGAGTATTTGTTTTTAATGGTCATCTTGTTTAGCTGACGGTAATACATGCACATCCGCAATGTTCCATCTTTTTAACAAAAAGCATCAGAGCTCCCTAAGGGGATACACTGGGATGGATATAATTTTTATCAAGCAATTCTTGTAGCTGCATTTTTAATTCTGTTAGCTCCGGTATGCTCATAGGGTAAGGAGCTCGGGAGACTGGGCCAACTCCTGAAATTAACTCAATGGTGAAGTCTACGTCCCTTTTTGAAGGTAGACCCGGGATTTCCTCAGGAAATATATGGGAAATTTTGTACCACAAGTATATTCTCTAATGAAACTGTTTTATCCTTATAATCAACATACCCAACTTGTATTGCATAAACTTGGCAGCCTTCTCTGATGCACTTTGCTAATTGGGAGGCTATTACAGGTCTTAATTGCAGAGGTTTTTGAATACCTTGAATTTCTTGTCTTTCCCCTTTCTCATCCAGGTAGTTAATGGTTTTGGTTTTACAGTTAATGAGGGACCAATATTTTTCCAACCAGTCCATGCCTATAAGGATGTCCTATGACCCCAGGTGTAACACATTCAAATCTGCCATGATGGGTTGATTAGCAATTTTTAAAGGGAAATTACTGACTTTGGCCAAAACTCTTCTTTTTTCTCGTGTGGCTAGCTGTACTAACCAAGGATTTTTAAATTTAACAACTTTCAATTTACATCGTTCCACTATCTTGGGGCTAATATAACTCAAAGTGGCACCGAGATCAATTAAAATAGATATGGTTTGATAAAAAATAGTACCTTCAAATTCAACCATGGTTGGCTGAAATTCTGCCTGATGATCTTCAATTGCAATATTAATTTTAGGAATTCTTCTTGCCACCTCTCCCACTATAGATGCTTCTTGTATTTGAGATGTATGATCAGATCCCTTGCGGTGTGGGCAGTTTTTGACATAATGTGGGCTTACACATCCCCAACAGTGTACAGGTGGTCTGTTATTTAATTCTGCATCATTTATGACAACGTGGTCATTTGTCCTAGTTTTTCCTGGTACTTTAAATATGAGTGGATTCCTATTCATATTCCGATTAGTTTGACCCTTATACAATCCTTTGTTTCCCGTGCGCTTATTCCCCTTGTGGTTGGGTACAAATCTACATTCCTTTTTGTCAGTGCACCTCTTGCTCATATCTCCCTTTGGTTTCTTTTGCTGGTAACAAATCTGTGCTTTATGAATAACTTCATCCCTAGTTTTTGGGTTGTCAAACTCTAGTAGTTCTTTTATGAACAGTGGAAGACTGCTGATAAACTGTTGCACCTTTGCTTTTTCTTCATGAATATAAGGGACATATCGCAATAATGATGTAAACTTTGTTATTAACTCATCCATGGTCATTTGACCCAGTCGGAGATCATGAAATTCTTTTACTTTTTCATCATAAAATCTTTCCGTTAGATATTTTTCTTTAAAATATCTCTGAAATTTTTCCCAGGCTATATCTTTTCTCATTTACTCCATGAACAATTTTTACTTCCTCCCACCATAGCGTGGCTTTCCCTTGTAGCTATAAAATGGCCAGACGAGCCTTTATATTATGATCATACTCCTACAACTGGAAATACTTGTTCATATTAATGAGCCATGCTTCTGCCGCCTCTTCCTATTCACCATCAAAGAGAGGAGGCTTGATTTTCTGAAACTCCCCTTGAAGTTTCATTTTCTGCATTTTATGTGTCTTGTGATCTACACATTATCTGATTCTTCTTCATGATTTTCTGTTTCCACATTCTGTTTCCACATTCTCAATTCGAAACTCTTGTTCCCCTATCATATTTATGTGCTCAGGGTTGGGGAATAGTGGCCGATGATTCTATCTATCTGATAGGCTCTTCATGATCTTTTCCTACTCCTACATCAGTCTTTTGTTGTCTGCTTGTAGCCAGGCCATCTCATCTTTCAATTCTTGTATAGTCACCCTGATATATGTATTGGTATTTTGCGGCTCATCGCCCAACTCTTTAATATCCGATTTATTATGATCTGGTCGTAGGCTTGTTTATTCTCTTGGCAGTCGTTCCATCTGCATTCTTATTAATTAGCTTGGCTGGCTTCGGCCTAGGTGGCGTTTTGGAGTCCTTCCAACTTTCTCGCTTCATCCTTTCGCTCAGGATTGGGTACTTCATCGATGGCCCTTGGCAAAGGTCTGGATCGAACGGTGCATGTGGTACCTGGGGTTCTATGCCCTGGGTAGTTTGGTGTTGTTTGTCATTGTGCATCTCCACAAACAGAATACCATCCGCTCTGTTCAGGGTTCCTTGTTCTGCACAAACTTCTCTGTTTTCCTTGCTTGTGGCTTGCGGCCTGCTTGTGCTTCTCCTTTATTTCTCGACTGTAAGGTAGTTTTCCAGTTCGCTTGGGGTTTCTCCATCAACTTTGCTAGCAATTGGATCTGGCATTTCATAAAGAGGTTTCTGCCAGTGTTTCCCCTCGGTAAGTTTTGGCTTTCCTTCCATTGTTTTAATAATTTCCTTACAGTCTTTTAATATATGAATATGTTTTAATGGGTTTATCCATCTAGCCTTAGATGGAGGGTTTGCAGGTTCAAGAGATGAAGAACTATGGAAACCCCTCTCTCAATCCTTGGCTAACAGAACCTGCCTTCCACTGGGTATTGAAACTTCTACTGTTCTTTTAATGAATGAATTCGGGCTAGATAGCCCAAGGGTGATGTTTATTTACTATTGTATAACTTCTTCAGACTGGTCTCTATATTTCTAGTGCTATTTTGGAAGAGTAGGGTAGTATTTTGCTACAAAGTCTAGGGGTCCGAGGTTTTGACCCATCTCTATTATTTTCGGTTTAATTGGGTGGTCTCACACCACTAGACTATATAATCTTGTATATTTTTGTATGGCCGATTAGGGTTACCCCTTATTAAAGGTTTTGAACCATTTCATCTCCATGGTTACTAAAACAATTTTCTCAGAAGAACTCGTGGTTCCTGTTGTAGAATTTTTTGGTTTTGATAAGTTAGAATAAATTAGACAAAAAAAAAAGAAAATGTATATACAACACGTTAAGATAGGATATGGACAAAAAGAATATTGAAAAAAAAATGTTAGGAATTTTTTTAAATAAATATGTCCATATCAAAGAAAATGTTAGGGTAGATGCCCTAAAAAATAAAGGAAAAATAAAATGTTAGTTTAGACAGAAAAGAAAAGAAATGAACTCTGAAAGTGTTGCAAATCTAAACCCCACTACTTTGTTGTAAATTCAATAGTTGTGTGCAGTTTGTTTAGATGCCACACTAGCTTATTTTATCCAATTATATAGTTGCATCATAATTGGATTTGTTCTCATAGGTAGAAAATAAATTGGCTCAATAGTTTAATCTGAGCCAATGGAAGAAATAAGGTATAGAGTTAGATTGTTCATAAAAGAAAATATTGAGTTTCTAGTTCAAATGCACTCTAAAAGAATAAGTAAAAATGTTAGGAATAAAAGGGTAGGTAGAAATTGAAGGTTTGAAATGATGAAATGGTTATTTCCTAAAGCATTATATCACATCATATAATTCATAAGAGAATGAACCATTGAGCGGAAGAAAGTGCGATGTGTGATGTGTGATAACGCTGTCAACCGTTGGATGACTGCCCATTCGTGGCTATAGGATGATATCGCATCGCATCACTCTTAAGGGAATGAACCATTGGGCTAAAGAGAATATGATTGGCGATATTCTATCCCTTTATTCATTAAATCACCCGGACCCACATCCACCGCGTTCCCCTAACATATCCTTCATAAACGTTCATTCCCCACTCATACGACAAACACTCGTTTACCTCGCTCCACGTCACTTCATTAAGCTCTGCCCGATCAGTGTTAAACCTACCATCAACCTTAAATAATCCCATAACGCCGATGATTAAAGTATTGGGCCCCTCCCTAAGCCCATGCTTTATCTCCTGCTTTCTTTCCTCACCCGACTACCGTTAGATCAACTCCCATTTATTCCAATGCTCCACATCCATATTGTTCGCGTTCGATGCCCGAACAATACCCGTCCAACAAAGAATTTTCCCCGACCCCCCTGAGGCTACGTGTCACGCTCTAAAGTATATTGGGTGCCCCCTCCTCAAAATCACCTTCGCCTCATAAACGGTGCGATGACCCTTTAAAACCGCTTCCTTTCCAACCCGATAAACCGCTGATTATTCAAACATTCATGCCATATTCAAAAACTCATTCGTTACACTTTAAAACCTTGAAAATTGTTCCTTTTGTGTCTTTTTCCCATTTCACAGTTTAAACCCGTTAAACCCTTCAGCGCTACCTTGAACCTCTGTGATTCCATTTGACCTCCAATTACATTCACGACGCTACCACAACTCCTTCCCCAGGCGTCCCTGTGTAAAGAAAACCATCAATTTCCTTTCCTATCGAAACTGTGCTTTCTTAACTATTGTTGTGTTTTGCAAGTAATCAGCGGAAGACGAGAGCATTGGATAAGCAACTCTAATACTAGTCGTAGAGTCTGTTTATTCCAAGACTCAACAAGAAACCTGTCAAAAAGCTTATATTCAGAGAAGAAGATCATTACACAAGGAACAAAGAAGAAGAAATCTATGCAAAGCCTTGACTGTCAAAACCGAGGATCAATGGTACAACTCTCATACTAAAAATAATCACGGATTCTTTCTTCATCTCGGATGAAATCAAGCATATATTTTGGTAAATTCCACTTTTACTAAATACACCGAGATGGATGAAATCTACAATGTATAACAAGCATTTATATCCCAGATAAGAAACGTTGGGAAGAATTAACATATTTACTTTATCAAGGATAATTTAATAACATTCATCTTTTGAAGGAATAGTTAGCTAGCTTCAACCAATTTTCAAATTTTTCAGTGACAGTCATCAAACATCACCACACTAAAGTAGTGCCAGATCATTAGATAGCCTTATTTTTTATTGTGCAAATAATCTATTTTTTGTAAAAGCAGTTTAGGATATTTTTCGTCCTACTGTTGTATAAATAACTCTCTTCACGAGTTATCATGCGTTTCACCATTGATGAAGCATTTCTAGACATTTGATGTACTTGAATTTTTTGGAACCTCAATATGAAGCAAAGGATTCTGAATTCTGTTTTGCACAGTTTGTGTTTCCTGTAAGTTTTTCCAATATTACTCATTACGTTTTTCTTCATATTCTTATGACTTTACAGAGATAACTAGGTAGGAATAGTTATGTCTCAATCTATTCCTATAAGCTTCTGAAGTGATAATGATTAAAGAGAATGGATTAATGAACTATCTGTTTAATTAATTCCCTCTGAATTAATAAATCATCAACATCTTGTTGTAAGCATAAGTATATTCTCTTGAACCTTTTGAACATCGGTCAAAGGTTTTCATACTTATGATTATGTAATTATCTATCTGAGAATTGTGATAATCATATTATTTTTTTTGTTTTCTGCTCACCACTATTCAAGCTGTATCACTGTGTGAAATTTTATAGCAGCCCTTTGCTGAGATATTGATATTATTCAAAGGGTTAGCTATATCAGTTCTATATCTGTTTCATTCATTGGTCTCCCAAAATTAAAACACAACCCCCAAAACATTTATCTTAGATGCTCTGGCACAAGAGCTGACCATTATTATCTCAGAGGTACAACATCAAACTGGCGCCGTTGTCGGGGATCTCGAATTTCATTAAGTTTTCTTGGGGAAACAATATGTATTCTATTCCTTTAAGGTGATTAAAGGTCTAGAAAGGTTAAAATCCTTCACCTGGCAACTCTACTCTCCCAAACTGGCACCTTTTAAGCACACCAGACCTCGTTCAGAGGGTAACCTAGTTTATCCTTTGTCAGACCCTGAAAAAATATGAGAAAAGCCAGTTCTAAAAGGAGACATCAACCCTCTTCTTCCTCTTCTTCTTCAATCTTGCATTCTGAAGATTTACCATCATTTGATCCTTATAGTAACATCCCATCCAGTCCAGATTACTCCCACTTATCACCTAGGGTTGCTGAACTCTTAAGGAGGGGAGTTGATTTTAAATTAGCATTCCTCATTCATTCATTTGAAACTCATCCAGAACCCTCACTACCACCAAGATCACCTAAAACTGAATCTGACTCGTGTGTTAATTTACTAGAATATAAACCAACAGATTTCATATCCCTTGCCACTTATTCGTTTCCTCCCACTTTTGGAAAACCTAAAGCTTCTACTTCTGAACAACCCAAAGATACCTTCTCTATGTATTCAAATAGACTATTTGAAACAAAGGAAGGTATTCATCCACAGGTCCAAAAGTTAGTTCTTAGGACTCCTTTGAAATCACTCAGGAGATCCCCTCCTTCTTCACCTCCAACTAGTTCTTCAACCCCTCAATCACCTTCTTCAACTTCTTCTTCATCTTCTTCAAATTCTACATCCACACAAACACCTGATACACCACCACCCACTATGGCTTTCCAACCTATTGTACAGGTTAGATATGCATCTTTAGTCTTACCTCCTAACATCGATGCATTCCCACCTGGATACTTGAAATACTTTCCCAGGTATAATGGAGAGACCCATCCTTCTGCTAAAGACCATCTTCAAGCCTTTTTAGACTTTGCAGATAACATGAATATTGAACGAGAAAACGTTTACATGAGGTTGTTTGTACAATCACTTGAAGGAAATGTAAGAATTTGGTTTAGGCAATTACCTACAAATACCATTAGAATTTGGGAAGAACTTACAACTATATTTAAAAACCAGTGGGGTGTGAAAAAAGATCCTTTTTACTTTCTTACTGAGTTTGATGAACTTAAAAGAAATTTTGGTGAACCTGTATCAAACCTTATCAAAAGATTCAATAAGCTTTATCATAAAATTCCCCCTGATTGTAAACCCCCTATAGCAGCAACAAAGTCTAGATTTTCTAAATCCTTTGATGATGATTTTGTTGTTATACTGTGAGAGAGAACTTCAAGAACTCTTTAAGATATGAAAAAGTAGAAGCAAATAGGGCTACTTCAACTACTTTTAAATCTAAAGAGGAAAAGGCCCAAAGAAAACTCAAATTGACACCAAAGGCTTCTAGTTCCTCTAAGACTAAAATTGAAGATTCTAAAATAGATGAAATAACTTCTCTTCTTAGAAATCTATCTAATAGAATTTCCAAGATTGAGACTCAACCTAGAACGACTCAACAAACAGTTTCCAGACCCCAAAATCAAAATCAAGGTCAATATCAAAGAAACCCACCATTATGAATTCTTCAGATACCTAGTAATGATCAGCAGGTTCCCTCTCTTTTGTTGATAGATCATCAACAACCTGATGATAATACTATGACCATCACTGAAGATATAAATAATTTGGATACTTCCTCTGATCAAACAATTATTATTCCTCTTACACAACAAAATCAGGTTCAAGAAGATCAAGAATCTTCACAGGTTTCTAAATACCATTCCTTCTTTGAAATTTTAATTACAGAGTTGAACAAAAGATATTACCTTAGGCCTAGGCCTGGCCCTGGAAGACCTCCTAAGGAAACTCTAGTAATTGAATCTCGTACCAAAGCTTCTCAAACTCAAACAAATTTTATTCAACCATTAGAACAACCAATTGATATTCCTCAAAATGAAAAAAATGCATTGACTACTTTTAATGTTGAAAAAGAGTTAGAAAGAGTTAAAATCCGAATTCCTCTTTCAGAACTTTCTAAAAACCTTGGGTATAAAAATTAGGTCTCCAAATGGATACAAAATACCTCGGTTGATGTTGAAGGTGATATCATTAGTCTGCAAGATGAAAAACCAGCAATTGTTTTTGGCCCAAGCTCAGATATGATAGATGAAATAGTGCCTCCTTTCTATGTAACTCTTAAGACAAATGATTCTATGTTTTATAATTGTATGCTTGATTCTAGAGCATCACATAACCTCATGCCAAAAACTATCATGGATCATTTGAAACCTGACATAACTAGATCCTATCATGACTTGTACACCTTTGATTCTAAAAGGGTGCCTTTCTTAGGATTGACTAAGGATTTATTAGTCACCCTTGCCCAAATTCCAGTGAAAAGTGTAGTACTTGATATAGTTGTCACAGATATCCCTCCCAAATTTGGAATGCTCCTTTCAAGGTCTTGCTGTGCCAAATTAGGGGGAGCTCTTCAGATGGATATGTCTTATGCTACTATTCCAATTTACGGGGGAGAACAACTAAGATTATATAGGGAGGTGAAATTTGTGCACACTGTTTGTAAAACAGACCAGCCAAGGAACCATCCCATTTATGCAATTGACCAAGATTTCGGTTTCTTTCAACTCTCTTCAAACCAAGTGCATGAAACTCAAGTTAAAATTGAAGATGTAATTTAAAGTATAGTACCAAATAAAACTAATATATGGAAACTATTCTTTGATGAATCCTGTACAAAAGATGGATCAAGAGATGGAGTAGTTTTAATATCACCGGAAAAAGAAAACATTACCCAATCATGTAAGCTCGATTTTGAAGTTACAAACAATGTGGCTGAATATGAAGCTTTCCTTTTGGGATTGCAATTAGCCAAAAGCTTAAAGGTTCAAAACTTAAGTGTTTTTACTGATTCATAGCTTATTATCAAGCAAGTGAGAAATATTTACCAGACTAAACATCCTAGACTTAGGTCTTACCGAAATGAAGTATGGGATTTAGTTGAAAACTTCTTTGATGCCTTTAATTTGACATATATTCCAAGAGATCAGAATATTCATGTAGATGCCTTAGCTGTTTCTGCTAGTTCATTTAAAATTCCCGATCAGACTAATGTACTCTACTAAATACAAGTCAAGTATAGACCATCTATCCCAAACAATCTGAAACACTGGCAGATATTTGAAGATGATGAACACTTGAAATATTTTCTGCAACTTGTAGATCAATTTTATCTTCTACAAATTTATGAAAATAGATCTGAAATAAATGAAAATACAAGTGAGAATGATACTTCAAATTTCAGTTCAAAAATTGTTGATCATAATATTATTCAGTTGTCTAACAATTTTATTCCTAAAGGCTTGATACCTTTAGAAAAATTGTTTGATCAAAATTATGTTCCTCGAAATCCTCAGTCCATTTCTTTCGGAAGAGGACATAGAAGACATTAACATTGGAACAAATGATGATGTCAAAAGCATCAAAATCTGTGCATCTCTAGACCCTGAGATTGAAAATCAATATCTTAAGTTACTTCAAAATTATAAGGATGTTTTTTCTTGGACCTATGCTGATCTAAAAACTTATGATAGTTCATTAATGCAACATAAGATCCCTTTGAAGCCAGAAGCAATCCGTTATCAACAAAAACTTAGGAGGATTAATCCAGCCCTTCTACCAACTGTAGAAAATGAAATTAAGAAAATGCTAGATGCCCAAATCATTCTCCCTCTTATATATTCTAATTGGGTTGCAAATTTAGTTCTTGTTAGGAAAAAGAACGGAGAAATCAAGCTTTGTGTGGACTTTAGAAATTTGAACAAAGCATCATTAAGGGATAATTACCCTTTGCCTAAGATGGAACAATTACTTCAAATGGTTTCAACAACACAAATATTTTCTATGCTTGATGGTTTTTCAGGTTATAATCAGGTGAATGTTCATCCAACAGATAGGGAAAAGACAACCTTCACTACACCCTGGGGTACATTTATGTACGCTAGAATGCCATTGGGCTTATCAAATGCTAGAGCAACATTTCAGAGAGCTATGGATGTAGCTTTCATGGGTCAGGTAAACAAATTTGTAGTTATTTATCTTGATGACATTACTGTTTTTTCTAAATTTGATCAGAAACATCTAAAGTACTTGAACAAGGTTTTTGACAGGTGTAGGAAATTTGGGATATCATTGAACCCTAAAAAGTCTTTGTTTGCTATCAAAGAAGGAAAACTATTAGGCCATATAATCTCAAAGGAAGGAGTGGTAATTGATCCCAAGCGTGTGTCTGCCATTGAAACATTGACCTTACCTAGAAACAAGAAAGAAATTCAAGCTTTTCTAGGTAAGATTATTTTTTAAGGAGATTCATCCTGAATTATGCAGAGATTGTAAAATATATAACTGACATGCTTCGAAAGGATCATGAAGTTAAATGGATTGACTCTTCTAGGCATGCATATGATCAGATCAAGAAAGCTATCTCTAAAGCTCCCACCTTGGCCAACCCTGATTATACTAAAACATTAAGTATCTTTTCTTTTGCCTCAGAAACAACCATTGTTGTTGTTCTATTACAAAAGAATGAAGATTCCCATGACAAGACCATAGCCTTTTTCAATAAGGTTATGAGAGATGTCGAGCTTAAGTATGAAATAATCGAGATGCAAGCCTATGCCTCATTCAAGCCCTGAAATATTTCACGATGTATCTCCTACATTCACCTATTGCTGCTTATGTTCCTAATGGTGTTGTAAAAATGGTTTTAACTCAACCTCACACTGATGGGAAAAGAGGTAGGTGGATCACTCAAATACTTGAGTTTGATCTAACTATCAAAACTACAAAGCTAGTAAAAGGCCAGGGATTAGCCAAGATTCTAGTAGAATCCAATTGCAAAGTGCTTGGAATCAATTCTATTTTAGAAGTACAAGGGAAGAATCCACAAGAACCTTCTATCCTATTACAAGAGAAGAATCCACAAGAAACTTCTGTCCTTGCACAAGGGAAGAATCCACACGAATCTTTCCTAATTTTACAAGGGAAAAATCCACAAGAACCTTCTCTTCAAATTGAAGAAAATAATCCACAAGAACCTTTACCTTAAGATCAGATTAGCCCTTTACATATTGATGACAAATTTCTATTGTCAGATTGGTATAAAGACATTGTAAATTTTCTCCTCCGTTTTGAATGCCCAACATCATTTTCCAAAGACCAGTGTAAAAGTCTTAAATTGAAAGCAGTCAAGTACTACATCATAAATGCAAATTTTTATTGGAAAGATCCACTGAATATTTTGTTATTATGTTTAACAGAATTAGAAACTGAAGGAATCATTGATCAGTTTCATGCAGGATTTTGTGGAGGACATTATGCTTGGAGAGCAACAACATACAAGATATTAAGGGGAGGATTTTATTGGCCAACATTTTTCTTACAAGTAGGGGCAAAGGTTAGAGGTTGTGTTCCTTGTAAGATGTTTGCTAGTAAGCATAAACTAGTAGCTCTTCCACTAGTACCATCAATAATCTCAGCACCTCTCCTTCAATGGGGATTAGATTTTATTGGAGAAATCCATCCCACTTCAAGTAATCAGCACAGATGGATCCTCACTGCAACAAACTACTTCACTAAATGGGTGGAAGCAATTCCAGTAAGAAATGCTACTGATTCAATAGTAATTAAATTCATTGAAGAAAACATCTTATCTAGGTCTGGTTGCCCCACTCAAATTGTCACAGATAATGCAACAACATTCTCCAGTGTTAAAATGATTGAGTTTTTCCAGAAATATCAGATTCTGTTACATCATTCAACTCCATACTACCCTCAAGGTAATGGCCTAGCAGAATCTTCAAATAAAATTCTTGTAAAGGTAATCAAAAAGACCCTAGCAGATCATAAAAAGAGTTGGGACTCTCATTTAGTTTATGCAGTCTGGGAAAACATAATAACTCCAAAAAGATCTACTAGGAAATCTCCTTTTCAGTTAGTCTATGGGAAAGATGCAATTTTTCCCACCAATTTGGTTTTCCTAGTTTTAAAATTCTTGCAGGACTCAATAGATGAAGTTAGTGATTTTTCAAGAAGGATAAATCAGATTATTGAACTAAATGAAAAAAGAGATGAAGTTCAATACAAATTTAAGAAATATTAGAATAAGATGAAAATCCTGTTTGACAAAAGAGCCAGGGAAAGGGACTTCAAAGAAGGTGACTTAGTTCTAAGATGGGACTCTAGGAGGGAGGAAAAGGGAAAGCATGGTAAGTTTGAAAACCTATGGTTTGGCCCTTCAGTAATTGCTGAAGTAAAGGGTAACAACACTTTTGTGCTACAAAATCTTGAGGGACAATATTCCACTTATCTTGTAAATGGAAGGTTTCTCAAAAATTTCATTCAGTACTAAGATGTTGGGTTACATTTCATTGTAAATACTCTGGTTTCTTTTATTTTTAAGCTGTTAGTGAGATTTTTTTACGACAAAGACTCCAGAGCCCGAGGAGAAGGCACATGGATCTGCAAGTTATCTGCATTCTATAGGAGAATGCAGTCCCCACTTGGAGCCGATGTTGTAGCATTTTTTGGTTTTGATGCGTTAGAATAAATTAGACAAAAAAATGAAAATGTATATACAAAATGTTAAGAGAGGATATGGAGAAAAAGAATATTGAATAAAAAATGTTAGGAAAATTTTTAAATAAATAGCTCCATATCAAAGAAAATGTTAGGGTAAATGCCCTAAAAAATAAAGGCAAAATAAATTGTTAGGTTAGACAGAAAAGAAAATAAATAAACTCTGAAAGTGTTTCAAATATAAATGCCACTACTTTGTTCTAAATTTAGTTTGAGAAATAATAGTTGTGTGCAGTTTGTTTAGATGCCACACTAGCTTATTTTATCCAATTATATAGTTGCATCATAATTTGATTTGTTCTCATAGGTAGAAAATAAATTGGCTCAACAGTTTAATCTGAGCCAATGGAAGAAATAATGTATAGAGTTAGAATGTTCATAAAAGAAAATATTGAGTTTCTAGTTCAAATGCACTCTAAAAGAATAAGTAAAAATGTTAGGAATAAAAGGGTAGGTAGAAATTGAAGGTTTGAAATGATGAAATGGTTATTTCCTAAATTATAATATTGCATCGCATAATTCATAAGAGAATGAACCATTGAGTGGAAGAAAATGCTACGTGCGATGTGCGATAACACTGTCAACTGTTGGATGACTGCCCATTCCTAACCATAGGATCATATCGCATCGCATCACACTTAAGGGAATGAACCATTGGGCCGAAGGAGAATGCGATTTGCGATATTCTATCCCTATATTCATTAAATCACCCAGACCCACATCCGCTACGTTCCCCTTTCATATCCTTCATAAGCGTTCATTCCCCGCTCATACGATAAACACCCGTTTACCTCCGGTCCACGTCACTTCATTAAGCTCTGCCCAATCAATGTTAAACCCCTCTTTAACCTTAAATAATCCCATACCACCAATGCTTAAAGCATTGGGCCCCTCCCTAAGCCCATTCTTTATCTCTCGCTCGCTTTCCTCACCCGATTATCATTAGATCAACTCCTGTTTAATCCAACTCTCCACATCCATATTGGCTGTGCCCGATGCCCAAACAATACTTGTCCGATAAAGCGGTTTTCCCCGACCCTCGTAAGGCTACGTGTCACGCTCTAAAGTATATCGGGTGAGCCCTCCTCAAAACCACCTTCACCTCATAAGCTGTGAGATGACCCTTTAAAACTGCCTCCTCGCCAACCCGATAAACCGCTGATTATTCAAACATTCACGCCATATTCAAAAAATCGACCATTACACTTTAAAACCCTGAAAACTCTTCTTTTCGTGTCTTTCACCCGTTTCACAATTTAAACCCATCAAACCCTTCAACGATACCCTGAACCTCTGCAATGCCATTTCACCTCCAATTACGTCTAGGACATTATCACAAATCCTTCCTCAGGCGTCCCTATGTAAACAAAGCCATCAATTGTCTTTCCTGTCGAAACTATGTTTTCTTAACTATTGTTGTGTTTTGCAAGTAATTAGCTGAAGACCAAAGCATTGGATAAACAACTCTAATACTAGTCGCAGAGTCTATTTATTCCAAGACTCAACAAGAAACCTGTCAAAAAGCCTATATTTAGAGACGAAGACCATTACACAAGGGACAGAGAAGAAGACAACTATGCATTCCCTTGATTGTTAAAATAGAGGATCAGCGATACAACTCTCATAATAAAAACACTCTGGGATTATTTCTTCATCCCAGATGAAATAAAGCATATATTTTGGTAAAGCCCACTTTTACTAAATATACCGGGATGAATGAAATCTACAAAGGATAACAAGCATTTCTATCCCAGATAAGAAACGCTGGGAAGAATTAATAGATTTACTTAATCAAGGATAATTGAACAACATTCATCTTTTGAAGGAACAATTAGCTAGCTTCAACTACTTTTCAACTTTTTCAGTGACAATCATCAAATAGCATAACACTAAAGCAGTGCCAGATCATTAGATAGCTTTATTTTTTATTATGCAAATAATCTATTTTTGTAAAAGCAATTTAGGATATTTTTCGTCCTACTGCTGTATAAATAACTCTCTTCATGAGTTATCACGGGTTGCACCTTTGATGAAGCAGTTCTAGAAATTTGATGTACTTGACTTTTCTGGAACCTCAATACGAAGCAAAGGATTTTGAATTCTGTTTTGCACAGTTTGTGTTTCCTGTAAGTTTTTCTATTATTACTCATTATGTTTTTCTTCATATTCTTATGACTTTACAAAGATAACTAGGTAGGAATAATTATGTCTCAATATATTCCTATAAGCTTTTGAAGTGATAATGATTAAAGAGAATGGATTAATCAAGTATCTGTTTAATTAATTCCCTCTGAATCAATAGATCATCAGCATCTTGTTGTAAGCATAAGCATATTCTCTTGAACCTTCTGAACATCGGTCAAAGGTTTTCATACTTATGATTATGTAATTATCTATATGAGAATTGTGATAATCATATTATTTTTTTTGTTTTCTACTCACCACTATTCAAGCTTTATCACTGTGTGAAATTTTATAGCAGCCCTTTGCTGAGATATTGATATTATTCAAAGGGTTGGGTATATCAGTTCTATATCTGTTTCATTCATTGGTCTCCCAAAATTAAAACAAAACCCCCAAAACATTTATCTTAGATGCTCTGGCATAATAGCTGACCATTATTATCTCAGATGTACAACAGTTCCAGAGAGACTATAATACCTTACTTCTAGTTTTTAAAGGCCACAATATTGGAATCCGTTGGGTCAATCCCAACTATTGCTGATAA
The DNA here is from genome assembly GCA_000404065.3 of Pinus taeda. Classification (NCBI taxonomy): domain Eukaryota; kingdom Viridiplantae; phylum Streptophyta; class Pinopsida; order Pinales; family Pinaceae; genus Pinus; species Pinus taeda. The sequence goes on along the minus strand of APFE030842274.1, from coordinate 47,657 downwards.
TAGAGCCTGCTTTTGGGAGGGGCAATTTTGCAGTACCTCAAGTGTCGACATAGTGGATGGCGATTGGACAAGATCCTCTACTATATTATGATTATGTGCTGCTCTGGCACGAGGATTAAATGTCGATTTGTGTACTACTCCCTTTGGCATATTTATTGTTAGCTCAGGAATGATGGGTGGCACAACTTTGATTGAAGTTGTTGTCGAACTACTACATTGATCTACAACCTTGTTGTTCGACAGCTGTGGATTCCCATAATCTTTATTCCTTGTTGATATCAAAGCATCGTTTTTCTATTTCCAAATGGACAACATAAGCACTTGGGAAGGGGAAGCATTGTCGCTAGCAACCAAATTGGTTTCTGGGTTTGGAAACGGATCTGTTAAGACCACTGAGGTTTTTTTACTCTTAAAGAACTTCTTAATCTCCGCTTTATACAGACAATAGCTCGTCCAATGGTCTTCATCACATATGTGACATGGCGAAGGAGGTTTCTTTTCCCTAGAAGGGTTTGTAGAAGATTTTTTAAGAGACGAATCATCCTGTTTCTTCTTTTTTCTTTTCCCTTTCTTCTTGCCCCTTGGTTGCTTTGGTTCTTTGCCTTTGTCTGTCAACGCGACATTAACCTCCGAGACAATATGCTCTTCATTTGAATTTTGACCAGAAATCGTACGGGCATTTTTAGATGTAGCCTTTACGGTTTTCATGCTAGTTGTACTTATCACGCCATCGCTGACATGAGAGTCTTTGTTTGATTTAGGAGGAGGAGGAACGAAAAACTCTGGTCTAGGAGCATCAGGGATTTTGTCGTAGAGCGTGCCAGACTGAGTATAAATCAAGTCTAGATATCATGCACGAGCAATGACTTTCTCTTCAGTGACAACTCCCCCCTTAGCCACATCTTCTGTAATAGAGGGTAACAATGACTTAATAAACCATTCATCTAGCAGCTGATCAGGAACATATGTTTTTACCATTCGATGATGACGTTGCCACTCATGAATATGATCAGATATGTGAGTGGTTGTCGTTTGCTTAAAATTGGTAAGAAGCTTCGTTCCTGTTTCGTACCTTATTGGTAACTGATTAAAAAGGTGGTGGCAAGGGCACTGAAGTTATCGAATGAAGCTCTAGGTAATTTGATGTACCATTTTGCTACCGGACCAATTAACGTTTGCTGAAAAAGGCGAAGCCTAATTGAATCATCATTAAGAGTGTTGGACGAACACCATAGATGAAAGGTCATCACGTGATTCGACGGATCTTCTCCCGGATTTCCATTGAATTTAGGGATATCTTACGGAAGTTTATGATGAATCGCCGACCACCAAGGGGCATAAGCAATTGGATCATTTGTTAGCTAATTCAGATCTGGTAATTCTAAAGTTGTAATGAAAGGCAACTGTTGATTCAAGTTTGGTGAAGAATACCCAGGATAAGATGGGATTGCCTGAGCAGTGGGTCTTTGCATACCAGCATAATGTATTTGATGCTAATAAGTGTTACTTCACATCATTATATGTTTTACATTGAATGTAAAATATCGTGCCCACAGGAGAAGAATTTGCATTATTCTTCACTGAAAATTAAATTCCATCACAATATTACACACTTTAATTAAACATTACAGGAGTGATAAAAATGAAATATTTAACACTCCGAAAATGTAACCCATTTCCTACAGTTTCCATCACATTAAATGGCGGAGCCTGACAAAAAAATAAACGGACCAACCAAAACCTAACTAGAAACAAATCTGATTGTCGTCGACCTTTGATTTTCTAGTAGTGGGCATCCTAATCGATGTCCATATTGTAATCAGACTTATGCTATGGAGGCAACCGGTTCCTGTATCCACAAACAGGACTTTAATGAAAATTTATCTCATCATCATCTTCGTTGGCCTGAGATTCGAACATGCAACAAAATATTTTCGATCTGTAAGGAGAACAGGGTCTTCAGATCCTCTATGCTCACAATCCCGTCTCTGTCTTTTTCCATGCCCACATTTCACCATTATTAGTGTTGGATCTGGGTTCATTTATTTCATCGATTTCTTGTGTAATGAGCCATAGAATCCGGTGAAACTCTTCAAAATTCACAGAGTGGCGGTGGCAACAATTGTCCTGCCCTCTATTTCCTCTTTGCTTGAGCCACTGTTGTCAGCATGGGAAACAATTATTCTTCCCTCAATTTCCTCTCTTCTCAGCCCCTTCCCCATGCGGAAGCAACTTCTAGTGAAGAAATCTTGGAGATCCAACAAACTGATTTTCTTGTCGCTATCTCCATCCAACACGTTGAAGGCCTCCTTCACCTTACATGATTCCTCTATCCACAATTTCATTTCTAACAGCAGCCTCCTCCTGTTTCAACTGCAAGGAAACATAATTGATGACATCAAATTGAATTCCATGTGGAACAATTATTACAGTCCAAGTATTAATTGATAGGCCGAGAGGCAAAAATTGATTGAAGAGGGAGTTATGTTTCACAATTTCATCATGGTCAGATGCCAGGTTAAACAGAGAGATTGATGTTACCTGAGGGAAAGCCTCATTGTTTTCCACATGCAACATGAAATGACAATGGCATGCATGGCTTCAAAAATTTAAGAAAACAACCAACACCAAAAACAAAGAAGCAGTTGGTTATCCAGCAGCCATGGAAGAAATACACCAGTAAGAAAACATCCCAGGCATGGGAATTCATGTAGTGTTTTGGGCGGTGCAAAACTAAAATTTGAAATTTGAAATAGAGGGGCGCTCAAAACTGAAATTTGAAATTTGAAATACAACTACATGCAGCGTCTGGAAAACATCTGTCAATGTTTTAATTGAGTCATCTCATTATTTGTCCATGGTTTAATTGAGTCTCGGTATCTGTCCCAGAGAAATGCATGGATGTTGGCGAATGTTTGCATGGGAGCCCATGGGCATGCATGGTGAAGGGGCCTCCATAGGGGCATTTAATGCCCTATGACAGGGTAGTTAGCCCTTGCCCATGGGCATGAAATCTACAGTTTTTGGTGGATTGATTCCTGTAATAAGTTGTGCATGGGGAGTTACAACTCTAGGAGGGGAAAAAGGTGTAGGGGAGTCTACAACTTCTGCAGTTGTAATCTCCTTAGTTTGTATCTTCGTTGCAGATTTTGTGCTATCATGGTGCTTTTTCCAATGTGCAGGAGATGCTCTTAAGGCTGCTATGGGCTAGTTTCTAGCTCGGTATGACTATTGTCATTTGACAACATGTGCATATGTAAACTGGCTATTAAAATATGCATGTTTTTTGAGAAAGAATTTATTGCAATCATTTTATGTTAAATTGTTGCAGAGCCATTGTCACCTGAACAGTGAGCGAAGTAGAGTTAGCAGCCATCTGACGAGCTTGCATTTTGATGTTTCATAAATATAGATCTATAACGTTGAAATACTAGTGCACCCCATGGTGATACACTTAGCCTAATATATCCCTTGTCCAAAATTTCCTTCAACTGTAGTTTCAACTCTACCAACTCAAGTGTGCTCATCCTGTAAGGCGCCTTTAATGTCGAAGCTGCCCCTGACACCAACTTAATAGAAAAGTTTACCTCCCTGTGAGGTGGCAAGTATGAAATACCCTCAGTAAATACATCCTAAAACTACTATAGAAATGGGTACTTGCTCAAAACATATGCATCCTCAACTTCCTTACCCTTGTCAATAGAAATGTAACATACACCCTTTCTTGCGACTGCACTTTTCTTGCATAGTTGTCACCATCCTAACTGATGTGGATTTCTTCTTTCCTTGTAAAAACCTTGGTTCTCCATTTTCATCAACACATTCAATGGTTTTTACATAACTGTTGAAAATGCAACAAGATGATGGAGCTTAGTGAAAAGAAGTCGCCTTCACTAAGTGGGCCCGCAGGCTATTTTTGGCACAAAGTCTATTTTTAGACTATGTCTATTTTTAGACATATG